>PYAF01005012.1:428245-449489 GCA_007407185.1 Glycine tomentella
TTACAATGCTGATGATACCCCTTATTTATAGTAGTAATTCTGGAATTAAATAAGGCAAGTGGTACAATTAAATAAAGAAAAGAAAACTTGAATTATGGAGGTGAGTTGGAGGTGAGTTGGAAAGGTATGATGGTGGGAGACTTATGATGATGGTAGGGGTGGCTGTAGGGGTGGCTGTTTGTTGGGTTCCAGATCAAAATGTAAGCTACATACTGGGCATAATGTATAAAGAAACTGAAACAAAACCACTCACCCGTTCCATCATTGGCAATGTCAACCCCATCAAAACTAAGGATAACATCTGATGGCTTCAAAACCTTAGATTCTGGAGCAGTAGGATCAATTCTTCTAATACGCACACCTTTCTGGTCAGGTTTCATGCCCATTGCCATTCGCAGATCAGGATTTTCCATTTTTTGCCACTCAACCCCAAGAATAGGGAATCCTAACAGCAGATTTAGAAAGAAAGATCTCAGTGCCTAATACTTCAATTCTAAAAATGCTCAGGTAGCATCTTGTAAAAGTGAAATCTACATCTTAGTCGTAGCTACCATATTACCAGTATATCCTCCATTCTTCTCATAATCCTGGATAAAATGCATGATAACTGGCGTTGGAATGACATAACCTATATTCTCCGCATCTTCATGCTTGAGGGACTGAAATGCAATCCCCACACAGTTTCCTTTGTCATTAAATGCAGGTCCACCAGAATTGCCAGAATTTATAGCAGCATCAATCTGCAAAAGACAACCTTAATGAAGGAAAATCAGGATACATTAAAAAAATCATGCATTCATAACTAAGGGTACAATTGGATTTTGGTTATACAGCTTAATTAAATGATTATTCAGTACACTCCTATAATGTGAGGGCTTATGCCATAAATTTGACCATAAAACTTATTGGAATAAGCTAAAAAGAGCTTATTTTGATAAGCTATACCAAGAAACTTATTGAAATTAGGTATGAAGAGCTTATGAGAATCTTCAGCTATTTCTATAAGCTCCCCATAAGCTCTTCCAAACAGACATTAAATGGTAATGAATAACGATGGAAGACTAATCATTTCAACCTAACCTGTAAACCTAGAAGTTCTGTAGAACCATGGACATAAGATAGAATCTCAATGCGCGATACAACGCCACTGGTCACTGAGATAGTGTCTCCACCAATTGGGTAGCCCACAACTGTAACCGCATCTTGAAGTGTGGGCAATTCCCCAAACTCTACAGGTGACATCCCGTGCCAGAACTCATCATCATCAACTGTAAGCATGGCTGCAAGTGTAAAATCAAATGCATTAATTTGAATTCATATTAAGAGGTATAGCAAAAAGCCTCCTTACTAATACTTAGGAGGTTGAGAATGGGATCTTAATTATGAATGTTACTAATGCATTAATTTAATTATGAATTGGTGAGATGAGGGAATCCAAGAAAATTATTCAACAGGCATTGAAAGGAATTCTGGCGGACCATATGAAAATTTAGAAATACGCTTCTTTGATAGAGAAAAAGAGCCACAATAGAATGAGTTTGAGTATTGATTCCAACTTTTGAATTGCCAAAACAATAACTTTATGTAAGAATTGAAGCCCCCAAGGGATAATTGAGAATTTTTCTAATACGGGATCAAAATGGTTTTCCCCAACTAAATCTATCATCCATTATAAGTACACACAAGCAAAAGCATGTAACGAGAAGGCATGACACAGCTTATTCTTCATATCCTCACTATTATGGTTTTATGATACTACAACTCATGGAATTAAATTGCGGCCGCAATATTCCTATTGCGGAGCTGTTTGTGACTGCAATGGCCCGCAATTGCGGTTTGAATTTCATGACATGAAATGCCGCAACGTAGCCACAATGGAGCAGCAACAGAACCTCAGCACTGTTCTATTCCACTTTTATCTTCGAAAAAGACAAAAATTCATAATTTGATCTTCTATTCTAACTTCCAAGTGTCAACGGTCAAATGGGTGTGGTCGTACAGGATGTGGGGGATACTGAATCTTAAAATGAACGAAAAAGTTATACTATCTCATAAATAAAGCTATTGGGTAAAATAGAGTGCGCTCATAATACCCTCAAACACGATCAAACCAAAAAATGCGGAAACGTAAACAGATCAAAAAACACGAGAACAGAGATGAAGAAAAATACACAATCAAAATAGCTTTACGTTGGAGAAAACCTTCTTCAACGTGAAGAGAAAAAACCCATAGGACCTAGTCCAGAATCAAATATCTACTATAACAGTAACTGATTACATAGGATCAAACTACACCACATTGGTGGCTCACTCAACCTTTCCAACAATGATGATAATTAAATGAACCTAGAGTGTATCACTCAAACTCTCTCTAGGAATCTCTCAAATGAAAAACACGCAAACTTGCTCAAATTGGCACTCAAGGATGTCACTTAGGCTCTCAAATGCGGAGTCACACTCACACTCAATCTCCCAATTTCTGTGATACTCAGCCTCGCTCAATCTGTCTCATGCCTCCATCTATAAATGTCATATTTATAGAGAGGAATTAGGTTTAGGGATTTCAGCATCCTAAACTAGAATGGACCAAGGTCAGCACCTTGGACATTGGGCTCAAGTCAAACATTCCCCTTTTTCAGTGCATAGGGATTTGGGCCAAGCATTAAAGTGGAAATTATCCAACAAAAGCATACACCAATAATTAGAATAATTGCAAACTTCTTTTTTATATTCAATGCAAACATATAAAAATGTCACGCCGCAACGTCCTCAATCGCAACCGCAATTTAGAACCATGCTACAACTAGTTCCATATAATAGCTTCAAATACCAATAAAGCATTTTTAAATATTATTGATTCTTCATGAAGTCATAGAGCGGATAAATATATTTCTATACATAATATACCTTAATCTCATCCATACAGTGAGTATGTACAGTAACAAATATATGTTGGTTCCCTTCACTTATTCACCGTTATTGTCCTATGAATCTGCATTTCTATACCTCTATTCTCGTTGTATGAAATTCAAAGTAAATAAATGACAAGGAGTTAACTGTGTTACCAATGTCACATTCGGTTCCAATAGCGAGCACAGTGGCCAAGTACTTGGTATCAGAACCACGTTTCTTGAGCTTGACCTGCGTGTAGTGTTCCACGGAATGCGCATTGGTGAGAACCCTTTTCCCGCCAATCACAAACCCGCTGCTGCTCGAGCTGTATTGCCTCTTCCTCTGCCACGGCAGCGAGAAATTGGGTTCCGTGTGGACGCAGAACACCTTCACCACCGAGTCCATCGCCGGCAGCACCCTTGCCTCCCACGCCGCCGGGTCCACCTCCGTCGACACAGCGGGGGACACCCCGACGACGTCGCTGGGGACCAAGAAGTCCCCGCCGCCGTTGGTGTCGAGGGGGCGGGCGTGGCGTCGCCCCGGGGGCAGAGCATGGGGCTTGTTGGGGCGACCGCGGAGGCGGCGGTGGTGCGGAGAGGCCGTGGTGTCGATGAGCTCGACGTTGCCGACGGAGAAGACGTCGTCCATTGAGGTGGTGGTGGTGGCGGGGTGGTCTAGGGTTTCGGTGGCGGGGGTTTTGGGTTTGCGTCCTCTTTTACGTTTGTTATCTCCCATTCTATTCTATGTTTGGGGGGTATTACTATGAGCTGTTGTTATTTCAAATCAGAGAAGGGTTGGAAATGGAGACGGTGTGAAATTGTAGGAGATTCATGCGCAGAGCAGAGACACCGAGGAAAAAAGAAAATGAGGGATGGGAGATTAGGAGGGAATCCAAATCAAACCAAACTCATTTTTATTCAGCTCTTGTTCTCACTTATATTTCGATTTTTCACGAGTATGGTAGCCTTTTCACTCTTTTGGTTAAATTATACTTTGGTGCATTAAAAAATTAGCTCACATCTTTAAATTCTATTTTAATTTAAATATTTTATATTTTTTTATGATTCACTTTTCATATTTCTTTTATTCCTTTTAAATCAAATTCTCCCTGAAGCATTGTCACGGAGTTTTTATATTAGTTCTTGAATTGAATTTTTTGTTTAAAAGCTCAAATATATTTATAATTCTTTAAAATTAAGATATATCTTTTTTAGTCCCACAAATTAAAACTCACACTTTAGTATTAAAAAAAAATTCCTACTATAAAAAATGGTTACAATTTGTAACATCTAAACCATAAAAATTCAGAAAGAACTAAAATAAAATTCATGAATTCAATAAACAAAAAAATTTTAATTTTAATTTAAGGATTAAAAAAAGACAGATCACATATTTAAGAAGAAGAAAAAAACTATATGTTTTGAAAGGTGTGCTAGAATTGCACTATCTAGAGTCGAAATATTGATTGTTTGTTTAACAGAAATAGAATAAAAATAATAAAGTTTTAACAACCAATTGTACTAATCAACAATTTTTACAAAATACATCAATTGATGAACACAAGCAATAAAATATTAAACAGTTACACCAATCAACAATTTGTGTGACAACACTGATAAACAATTTATTCAAAATGCTTGAAACCCATTCATGCACTAATCAAAATACTTAAATTTTAGAAATAAATTTAAAAGGTAAAATAATTTAATCCAATTAGTCCAAACAAAAGTCAATAAACTAAAACATTTTAATTTTATAATTCAATAATTATTTATTAAAAATTAGGATTATTTATTTTATATATGTGTGTGTATAAAGGATATTTAAATAATTTCTTATTAGAGAGTCTTACAAACATGATTATCTTTATACGCACAACCCATAAATAAATAGGTAGAAAATAAATATTTAAATAAATTTCGAATAACATTTAGCAATTTAAATTCAATTCATAACAAATTTAACCTATGCACGGGCACAAATATTTTTACCATACCCATATATATGATTATGGTAAGGAACATTTCCTCAAAATAAAAGAAGGCCACTATAGACAGAGAATAGTGAGGTCCCTTCACGGGATAGCCCAGCCCAGTGGCTGGGATGAGTTTTTTTTTTTTTTTTTTTTCCAGAAGCAAATTTTTTGTTCTTGGATTGATTCATGGGATGCGCTACATTAGATTTTTCTTATACACCATTCGTGAACAGTGTGTTTCCAAAATTACCCTTTATTTTTTTACAGCTTTTATACACGGATCCGTATTATTCACACTTACGGATTGACGAATCCGTAAGAATCTTACGGATTGGAGAATCCGTAAGAGTTTTTTTTTTATATGTACGGATTGGGTAATCCGTAAGCCCAATCCGTTTGTATTGAACTTGTGACCTTTAAGTTATTAACACGATGCTCTAACCAACTGAGTTAATAGACCAATTATGTTAAAATTAATTAATATTGATATATATATATATATCACTAAATTTATTTAATTTAAAATAATTTATTATTTTAAAAATATATGTGTATTTAATATACATTAAAAAATTTAGTGTTATATGTATCAACATTAATTATTTTTTAACATAATTGAGTTATTAATTTATAGCATAAATTTATACTATAAAAAAATTAAACGGATTGGGCTTACGGATTGCCCAATCCATACATATAAAAAAAAAACTCTTACGGATTGACTAATCCATAAGAATCTTACGGATTCGTCAATCTGTAAGTGTGAATAATACGAATCCGTGTATAAAATCTGTAGAAAAGTGAAGGGTAATTTTGGAAATACACTGTTCATGAATGGTGTATAAGAAAATATAATGGTGGATGTAGCGCATCCCTTGATTCAACCACAGCACAGCCCAAAATCTTACATACATATACTTAAAGAGTTTAAGTCACAAATGACAAATTTTGGTGTATAATTTCATTTAAATTATCTTACATAGATTTTCATACAATTCAAAAATTATACACGCTGATATATTTTTCCTTTAAGAAAAATTCTAATACAATAACTATTCCTTTAGCCCTTCTCATTACTCCTTTCTTTAATCAAACAAATCGCCTTTTAATTTTATAATGAGTGAATTAGAATGAAGTAAAATACAATAGTATTTTACTGTTTAGATATTTTTATAACATATCGAAGAAAGAAGGCTATTCATCTCATACTTATAAATTAGAGGTGAAAAGAGCAGTATTCGATCAATGAAATGGTTTTAGATTCAATTCCAATCCATTTTATTCTAAAAATCTAAATAATAAAAAATCAGTATCGCTTATTCTATTCTACTTTATATATATATATATATATATATATATATATATATATATATATATATATATGCGCGCGCGCGTGCGTATTTATATTCTATTCTACTTCATGTTACCTCTTTTCATCAATGTAAATACAGGAAGATAAAGACTAATTTCACCCTCCAAATTAACAATCTGCTGTTAAATGGTCATATTATTATGGAGATCAGTATTCAACCGTAAGCATCTTAAATTGCTTCAATGAATTTAAGCTTCTAACAGTTTTTGGAGTTAAAAGAAAAGGGTAAAAGAAAAAACAACAATGATGCATTGACAACTGTTGTAAGGAAGCTATTTGTGTTCATAACGTGTTCCTTGATCCTTATGTGGGGGATCCCCTTTTATCATTCATATTGCTTAATGTTTACTTAAACATCCCACCAACCTGTTAATGCCAGTAATAATAATGTGTAGCCCCTATCCTTTTCTCCCCATAAAGCCAGCACAATTGCACCACCATTTGTTTTGCCCATCTTACTAAATAAATCTTTATGCTGCCATTGTTCATAGTCGATAAACATTGACCTTTTTTTTTTTTAATCTTTTTCATTTAATTATATAATAAAAAGAGAACTTATCTCTAACTTTGAGATTTTTCATTTGTTGTTCGTATAAATGCTGTTAATAAAAATATACAATTTATATCCCTAACTTTGAGATTTTTGGTTTGTTGTTTGTATAAATGCTCTTACTAATGGAACATGATAGAAATGAATATGTTAGTATTACAAAAAAAGAAATACTTAGGGAGACAATTATTCAAAAAAGAAATGAATATATTTTATTTATTTATATTTAAAAATAATTGTGATCATTGCCCCAACATTCCAACGAGTAGCAAGTTGCGTCCTCCCCACAAATAAGTTTCGTTTTTTTGTGTGTGTGTAAAAAACTCAGGAATGTATTCTTTTTTTGGTTTTTTGAGCTACTAAAGATAGTAAGACACAAAAATACTTCGCTATAAATACTTAGGCTTGAAATACTCCTTGTGATAGTTAAGAGTGTCCAAACTAATTAAAGAAAATATTCAACTTTTTATTAGTTCACTGAGCTGATATGGAGCAAAACACCGTTGCTAAAAAAAGCTTAGACTTGATTTCTGCTGGTAGCCCTTATAGGCAATACATTAATTCGTTATAGTAAATGTTAATATGTTCCCTTCATCATGTTAAAAAATTATTTGGTAAATTGGATGATCACTTTTTTATGATTTCGATTAATTTTTATGTGACATATTTTAAGTTTTTTAATTTAAAAAAAATGATTAATAATACTTAATTTTATATATGTCATATAAAGATTGATCGAAATATATTAGTTTAGAATTATTAATAATTTCTCATGTTTCCTTATATTTGAGACGTGTGTGTTGAATATAAATAAAATGTTACTAAATATTAGTCTCCAATGTGACGATGGTTACAGCAAAGACATGGTAATGGTGGTGATCATGGTTGTTAGTTATAACTTATGAATGCACCTAACTACCTTCACCCGCCTCACTCATCATCTCAATAAAATGAATTGAAATGAATCTGTCCACGTGATGAAAGAGTGGGTAACAAACTCATTATTCAAATTCAACACGTACGATTAACTCAGTTATCTTTATGTTATGTCATCTTCATATTTTAACTTATGGAATTGAATTTCCACAAAGCCGAAAAACAAAAAGGATGAAAAAAGTTGTTTCAGAAAAGAAAGGGACAGCAAGAGAATGAGTGAGAATCACGTGAAGTGCCGCCGCGTACACACATACACATTCTCTCTCTCTCTCTCTCTTAACTTGTCTGTTAAATTCAACAAAAACACACCCTTTGTGAGAACTTCTTCGTGTTGTTGTTGTTCAATGGCTGCAACAGCTTCAAGGTTCATCAAGTGTGTGACAGTTGGGGATGGAGCTGTAGGCAAAACTTGCATGCTCATTTGCTATACAAGCAACAAATTCCCCACGGTATCAACTCTTTGTTGTATATCATATCTCTCTCATTTGTATGACATTTTTTTATGTGTTAGTGCTGAGATCGTATTAGATTTCATGAAATCAATGTCACTTTGTTTTCTGGGACTGGGTTGTTCCTTAATATCTTGCTTCTGTCTGGTGTTTTGGAGTCTAATTTTCACTTTTTGCCCCCTATGCTGGGTATCTATGTTTGTGGGATTGTTTGGTTATCAGGACTATATTCCAACGGTGTTTGATAATTTCAGTGCAAATGTGGTTGTTGAAAACACAACTGTCAATTTAGGCCTCTGGGACACTGCTGGTATGCTTACGTAGTTACACAGACTTGTCAATTTGTTGTAGCATATACATATTTATATAGAGAGTAGTTAATCTTGATCATTCAGTGTTATATGGATGATCAAGATTAGCTCTTCTAATGCTCACAATTCACAATGTATGCAATTTAATTTCTTATGAGCCTGAATGAATTGTGTCACGTGCAATGTAGTTAATCTTGATCATTCAGTGTTACATGGATGATCAAGGTTAACTCTTCTAATGCTCACAATTTATGTAAATGAATTACTTATGAGGCTGAATTAATTTTCTCATGTGCAATGCCAAAAGGTTGTAATGTTCCATTTGCTTCCACTGTCTTCCTTAGGGCAAGAGGATTACAACAGGCTGAGGCCATTGAGCTACCGGGGGGCAGATGTCTTTCTCTTGGCTTTCTCTTTAGTTAGCCATGCAAGCTACGAAAATGTGTTAAAGAAGGTATTCTAGGGTCACTGAATTGTATTAGTACTTTGACATGTTTTGTTGGTTTCTCTCTTCTATTTTCTAATTTTGTCTACACTGTTCAGTGGGTTCCTGAACTGCAGCATTTTGCTCCTGGTGTCCCAGTGGTGCTAGATGGCACCAAATTAGGTAAGTCATCATCAAAAAGTGATCTTACAATTTGTCTCAATCCAATGTTATTTTCTCTTCTGTGTATAGTTTTCCTTTTTGTTGTTTTTGGTATGCTCGTTTTGTCTGCGTATCTCAATGCCCTAAAAATTTAATCTGTTCAACCAGAGCCCATCTATACTGGCACTATATTTGATGCTAGAACCATAGCTATATGCCTTTGCTATACAGATAGATTGGATTCTTTAGGATGTCATTTTGTTGTGTGGAAACATATGAGCTCATTTGGCGTAGAGTTACAAGGCATCTTGTACTGCATAACTCGGTAAAATCTGTCAAAGTTATGATTGAAACTGTAAAGAAAAGGTTTAATTCTGTAATGCCAGTAAAGGACTAAAATCTCATTCTCATAGCGTAGATTGAATATTCTTTTCTGCTTATTAGATTAATCACTTTTAAGATTATCTTGCATGACCGTGAGGAGAAGTGTCATACTCAGCAGCGATATTACAAGAAAGTTTAATAAATGTCTCAATTGTAGTCAGGCTTCTTAACGAAGAATTTTGACCACCAAAATGGAACACTGTCATGCAGTAAATTAAGAGAAAGTTTTTTGAGAGGGAAACTAACTATGGCAATATTTGTCCACATAATCACAATCTAATACATCATTGTTAATATTGATTGGCTCCTCAATTTGTTTCTTCAGATCATTTACATTTGTTATGAACAAATTTCAGTCTCTGCCATTCCTCCCAGCAGATTTTTGGCCACTTATATTTCTTCAACACTTTTACTATTTCTGGCTTAACCAGGCCTCAAATGAAACCTTATCTGAGTTTTGTAGCTACTATTTGCGGTTACTATATTAATATTTCTCTTTGATTCTTGTTGCAATAGCAACTTAGTAGTTAGTAGACAAACAAATGATAGTAAAATATTAAATTCGCCCCCTCTATAGATTTTTTGACAGTTGAGACCTATCTTTCATGTATGGAGGTAATTAGTTGAGTGTGCAGTGTTATTGGCTTCTGCAACATAATACTGTATTTATGATAATCTTGTAGATGTCCGAGAAGACAAGCACTATTTGGCTGATCATCCTGGTCTGGTGCCTGTGACTTCTGAGCAAGTACTATGTCTTCTTTTATTAGCCACCTAAAGAGTTCAATAAGCAGCGTTTATTGAAATTTTTGGGTTTTGTTCATAATCAGGGTGAGGAATTGCGTAAACTGGTAGGAGCTACATATTACATAGAGTGCAGCTCAAAGACTCAGCAGGTATGTTTATTCTGCCATTTTATTCTTTCAACACTTGATGTCTCAAGCAATCTGTAGACAAATTTTTCACATTTCTGTTCTAAAGAAAAATATCTCTATTGTCCACTTCAGAAGCATTTTAGCACATTGTCACCAGTGCATTACTGGGCAGAACATACTTCAGACATAGTACTAATTGCACTGGGAAATACAAGCCTAAGGGAACATTTCTTTTTCAAATTATGCTTTGGAGAGAAAAATAGATCAAATATAAAATAATCCAATTAAAATGGATGGAGAAAAATCCAAGATAACTTTAATAATAATAATGGTGTTATTACTGCTTAATGGTATTACTGAAAATTTGATTATTGGTAAAGACTAATGATGTCAATTTATCCATGTAGCCAAGTACACCTGGTGAGACAAGCTTAGTTGTTGTGAATATGGTTGGTGTGTGGCAGTTGGGAAAAAAGTTAAATCAATATGTGAAGGGACCATACTATTATCGTCCTGACCATAAGTGGTGATTTCTCTCTAGGGAAGTTTAGTTCTCTAGAGAGAATATGCGAAAGATGAAAATTCACCCTAATGATTTCTTTGGTATTGAAATATTGAAATATCTATAATAAAGCTAAGCTTTAAGTCCAGTATCTGTGTCTCACTTTTGCTTCAGAAGATAGTGTTTGCCATTTTTACAGATAAATACTTCCTGCTATTTCTGAAATTCAGCTGCAAGTGACCCTATTGTCAATAAAAATAATTGCAGAATGTGAAGTCAGTTTTTGATGCTGCTATCAAGGTGGTCATCAAGCCTCCAAAAAAACATGAGAAGAAGAAAAAACCACGTCGAGGGTGTCTACTGTCAGTACACTTTTTTCATATCATAACAACTTCTGCACGTGAAACTTTCTTACTTGTGAAAAGGGATAGATCATTAAGTGTTCATTGAATTCATATATAATGGGTGCCACTTAAAATAAAATTATTCATGTTATATACCTGACCTGAACAATAAGTGGTATTCTATATAGTTAAGAATTGAGGCACCATTAGTCATGCCAAACTTTTTATTACAAATTTATTGATTGTATATAGTTTGTGGATTATCATGTACTGGAGGGATTAATTTAATCCATTTCAATGGAATTGCAGAAATGTCATCTGTGGAAGGAATATAGTTCGTTTCAAATGAAACATTTCATCCAAAGGCTTTTCTTGGGAGGGAGAAGCACTGTCATCATCATTCTGTAGAAATTTTTAAATTGACTTGGGTCCTTTGGCGTTTTTAATTTCCTGATAGGGTTATGTTTTGAGGAAATACTAGGTTTTTTCGGTGCAAATTTCTTGTAAGGAAAGCACAGTCAAAGCCAATTAATTATTCATGACAAGCTTTCTGTTGATATCATCACGTACATAGATGCAATCAGAACCAAATTTCACATTTGTGTGTTACATTCACATACATGATTAAAAAATTGGTTTTTGATAGAGCTAAATATATTTTGATTCGTTCGGATAAGTTTGATTTGATGATTTTTGTTTACATTCAAACCAAAAAAATGATTTTCGTTTATCTCACTCATGCGCAGATATAACCAGATACAGGAAGTTTAAGTCGAATTAATTGCTTAAAAAAAGCATTTAAATAGTTTGTATTTTTTTATCAGTAAAAATTAAAGGTAGATATTGAAGAATTTATAACAAATTATACATTATACTCAATATTAGATTCATCAATTTAAGTATATTGTGTGTATGATGTCATGATGTCATAATTATTTTAATTTATAACCAGCATCTCAAGGAATATCATTAAACAGCTGTATTCAAGGCGAAGCAGTCAGTGGGTAATTAGTTTGCAGGCATTAATGACAAGAACGGGCTTCGGGATTGAGGCATTTTCCGTATTGCAGTTATATTGCTTTATTTAGTCATTTTGTCTTAATTTTTTATTTTGAAACTTTTTAAAGTATCTTGATGCAAGCTGTGTTTGGTAGCTTAGAAATAAGTTGGAAATTATGTGGAGTGTAGTAGACAGAGATGATAAAAATTGCTATTTTTTGGCAAGGTTAAATTATTTTTTTAATTTTTTTTAAAATTTAATTTGATCTCATTTTTTGAGATTCAATTTGATATTTTAATTTTTAAAAATAATTCAATTGGATAATTATAGTTTCAGACAATTTAAAACTGTTACTAAATAGTTTTAAACCATCACAAAATACATTTTTTAATATCATTAGTTTAATTTTAAAAAAATCAGATTAAATCAATTTTAAAAGTTAAAAGACTAAATTAATCCTAAAAAAATTAGAAGAACAAATCAAAGCTAAATAATAAATTAAAGGATAAAAAATTAATTTAATAAGTAAAATGAAGAGAGTTTAAACGAAAGGGAAAAAGAAGTACATAAGTACAAAATATTTCCGAGTTTCACAAAATTTTGATGGTTTCTAGAACTTGAGTATTTGACAGAAGCTGTAACTAGTATCTTGCTTTCAAAAACCATAATCTACTACTGTCTACGAACACTGATAGGCGTCACTAAGAAGTAAGAACATTAACAAACCAAATTCAGAAGTGGCCATACAAAAATTTGAACTCCAGTAATAAGCTTTGCAGTTACACTCTATCGCAAGTATCAGAAAAAATTTAAGGCACATAAACGAGAATCAGAAAAGGATAAAAGGAAACAGGGATATAAGATTAATTAAATCATCCGCAACAGAGTAAGAAAATCCCAGCTGCAAAAATTTAACCTGTCCGTTGGTGTATGTGTACAACTAAAAGGTAAAACGAATAAAAACAGAAAACCAAGGAAGAAAAGTAAAGGATATTTAGTAACAGAACAGATAAAAAGGTAGATTAATTTACAGTTCTACAATTCACATAGAAGGGCCGACAATAACTATTTTGGTTCACTAAAAAGTGATGATACAAGACACCAGTATCCGTCCTAACTGAAGGCAAGCCCTCCATATATTTACAGGTGGAAAACTGACCTAGAAACTACTGAATGAGCAAACAGGTGCTCTCCTAAGCCAGGTTTTTAAGATACATGGATAAACGAAATCGGGTCAGAGTCTATATACATAATTAGGTGCTCACTTCCCACCCAAGTCTCCCAATAGCTCAAAATTTAGATCCTCAAACTATCGAAAATTAAAAAACATCAAGTATACAAACTCTTAGAATGTGGGTTAAGGATTTAACTCAACCTTATAAATCCAACTTGTAAGATGATAATTATCCTCCACTTATATATATTATTTTGGTCATATCATTGGTCAATGTGGGACTAAACTACTAAACCACCTTAAGGTTGCACTTTAGGCAACCCCCAAAGAAGCCGAAACAAAGGTGGACAAGTGGGTATCCAGAATTAAGGCAGCTTTTCAAACACAAGCTAAATGGCATCATAACACTTAATTGTGAAGCACCAGACACTTAGATAAAAAGGAATGATGCAGTGAAAAAACCAAGCAAGAAGAATTAAATGCACTCAAAGATACAGGATTTCTCATATAGAAGGGACAGAAAACTCTCAGGGCAACTGCAATAGCACTTATTCCTATATCATAAAAAATAAAAATTGCTTAACGAAAAAATTCTCCCCCCTCCTCTGTATTACATCAGCACAATACAGGATATATTTTGAAATACCCTCCTCTCAGGTGCCTACATGTTACAAACAACAGTTGAATTTACAAAACTAAAAACTTACAAGCATCTGTGTGTCATCATTAGATTCTAAGATTACAAATTATGGTACTGCCATGATGTTTGCTTGTAGCCATCCCATCCCCCATCAGGTTCCTTCCTTTTAAGAACATCACTGCTTAAGTGGAAGATCCGTGCTTGCTCTTCAACTTGGGCCTGCGAACTAGCAACAGAAAGTTGCCATGGTACAAGAGGTGAGCTCTCATCTCTCCCCTCAAAATCTGAACCAGGTCCAGCATTAAGATCTAAACCCTGCCTTGTCCTTTTCCTACAGTTCTCAGCACTGCTACTATTGCTACCATCTGGGAGACTAACAACGTAAGGCCTGGGGTGATGGGCTGAAACATTACCAACAGAACCTATAAGCTGTGAATTTACTGCAGGGAAGCAAAGCCTCCCTCCTGAAGTTGTATCTACATAAGGAGTTGATCCACCAGAAAATGATGCTGATGGAAGAGGAAAGCTGGAATTGAAAGGGAAGACAGGATACTGAAATGGTGCAGATTGATATGGCACTGCAGGAGAAGACGACAAAACTGCCCCCTTATAAATATCAGGTCCAAATGGATTGCTACCAGTTGCAGGACCCAACATCCTTTGTGGCCCATTAGGGGCAACAATTGAAAAGGACTTATCACCTTTATCAGACATAATTGAAGATATTGTTACCGCTGAATAGGTGTTCGCAGTGGAAGGAAACCATGAAGAGAAGTTGCCTACTTCTGCATTACTCATCCTAAGTCCAGAAATAGGTGGTTGAGATGGTACACTATTCCTGGCGGGTTGTGTGGACATCAAAGGTTCAGTGATGACTTCATCAAATACAGGTCCATCATTCAGATCGAAATCCCTGCGGACACTCATCTCTCCATTTGGAGGACCACTGGCTGCAGATTTCACCTGCATAAGTGGTACATACATTTTATGACTACTGCTTAAGGTGCAATTACCCACATCAGAAGCTCCATCCACTAAGTTCAAGTCAAGACCTAAACCTCCAGAACAACTAACATGTGAGGCCATTGATTTATTTGGATCATGCCCATTGTCTGAATGAGTTCCACAATCAGTCTGACGAGCGCAATTTTGAGAAGAAAGATCATCAAGTATTACTTCATCAGAAACATTCAAGTCAAAATCCAATGGTGCCCGGCTCTGCTTTCTAGCTTCATTAGGAATAGGGGTAGTTGACATATCAAGAGGAATTTCCATAACTTTCCTGGGCTCAGCTGGCCGAAATGCACTAGTAGCAGCAGATCCCTTCCAACCAAGCTCCTTTTTACTTTTCAATAAATCTTCAGGTGGCACAAAGGGGCCCTTTGCAGCAGCAGCTACTGTGATCGAGAGAATACCAAAAGACATGGATGAACCAGAAAATGGAACAGGACTGACCAATCTTGCAGCAGGTGTAGACCCAGGCATCTCACTACATTTCCCATCATCTGCATTGAACCCTTCATTTAAATCAAATTCAACTTTTGTGTCGACTTCTGAGACACCAGCAACAGATGCAGAAGAGGCGTCTCCAGTGGTAGAGGTGCATTCCTCTGCTTCCTCTGATTCCATGGCAGTCAATTTTGAATTCTTATGACCTGAACACTGATCCATTTCTCGTGAAGGAAAGCTAGGTAAATCTGTGTGCACTATCTGTCCTGCTCCTGCTGCATCTTGGTCACAAACCTCTTTTGTACCTGAATTTTCCTCCACGTATTCAGCATCAAGACCAGTCGCACCTGAACATAAACCTCTGTTCTCAGGCACCATAATAGCATCATTTTCAGACTCATTTTTTTGCTTTACAGACTCCTTAGCATGATCCTGAGCAACCATATCATCATTTTTTTCAGATCCCCTTTCATTTAGGTGTTCAAGAACCTTATCAACAATGTAACCAGACGATTGGAGTACATTCTCGTCTGTTGCTATTACATAGTCAGACGACACACAAATGGCAGGGGACTTGCCAGCTGTCTCTTTGTCACTGCTTAGTCCTTCCAAAGCACGGTTATCACACATGACATCAACTTCTTCACAGGTGCATGACAATTTTTCAATTGCGTCTGTTTCACTTTCTCTTGCAACAACATTGACCTTAACATCAACATTATTAACTGCATCCACTCTCACAACAACCTTCTTTTCCTTTACCAGTTTGCTAGAGTCACTATCTCTGACTTCTTGAATGGTGCATTCAGGAATGCCAGCAGATGAAGTACCAGATGATTTTTCAATTAATTTTCCTTTTCTTTCTAAACTAGTTTCAGTAACCCGTAAATCCATACTAGATGTATTGTGTTCTCCTGTAGCTTTCCCTTCAGATGCAAGAATATCATCATCTGCCCCTAAATCACCAGGTCTAGAATCCTGCTTCATATGTTCAACATTAGTGTAGCACTTATCCTGAACAAGATACTCTTCAGAGGACTTGACTACTGCAGCATCGCCTGCATATGACTGTTCAATAGTAGTGGTGTCTTTTTCAGGGGATCCAGCTGGTATTCCCAATTCAGATTTTGAGATCTCTCCAGCAGCCACACTAGCAAGAAGATTCATTCCAACATCATCAGCTTCAGTGTACTTAACACCTTCAATAAGAGCATTGATGGAGCTGTAAGATGCAACCTGCAAATTCCTGGCTCTACTTTCATTCCCAGATGATGATGAAGCTGCCTTTGATACATCTAATACTTTCTTACAATCCTCACCAATCCTACACTGTTCATCCGTAATGGCTGCTGGTGATCCATCACCCTCATCAGAACCAGTCAATACATCTTTGAAATCGTTACTCTGCCATGATTCTGTATTAATGTCAGCACCAATATTAGCTCGATAAAAATCACTCTTTTCCTTTGAGCAGCGATCAAACTGATCATGCTTCTCTGAAAGAACAGGAGATGAAGCTCGACTGTTCATGATTGCAGGATCATCAGAAGAACCTGCAGTGGCACTTTGTGCAGGACTTCGACCTCGGTTTGGGATCTTAACAATCAGCTTCGGAGTATGCCCCTCAAGAGTAGTTCCATCATTTGCTTTTTCCCTTAATCCAGATTGAGATATTTTCTCTGAAATTAAATTTTTGTGTGAGGAATTTTGCCTCAACCCAGTTTCCCTCTGCCTTCTAGATGGAGTTGAACCCGGAAATCCCTTCATAGATTTTCGGTGCCGTGAAGAACCTCCTGATACCTTATTCACACTCATTGCAGTAGAGCTCTTGGCATCCTCCTTTCCTGAGAGACCCCCAGCTTTCACATGGTCACTGGAATAAGATTGACTGTTGTGAGATGGACTAGAACTGCTACTTTTCTCATCCCTTGCATTTCCCACAGGAGGATCAGAGGAACCACTAACAGCAGCAACACGGGGCTGTCCATCTTTCAAGTTTGCAGTTGCAGGTGCAGGTGAAGGCACGGATTTCGTAGACCGTGGAGATGCCGATGTAGATCTTGTAGTATTCTCTCCTGGGACAATCTTTGCAGAGGCAGTTTTGGATGCAGAAAGCTGTGTAACTGAGCTCTTCATGGCAACATCAGCTGACCCACTCGAATGTTTATTCCCACCTTGAGCAACTTCAGAAAGTCGTTGTCTGGCTGGCCAGGGGACAGTCTGAACTGAACCAGACCTAGCATCATTTATATTCATTTCAGCTTCAACACGTTTTTTCCATGTGTCAACTAAGCCCCTTGCTTTCTTCTGAATTTCCAAGTTTTTATGAGTTCGTAAATGATTCACAGATTTACCAATGTTACAAGCTTGTAGAACCTGAAGGTTTACTGGAAGCTTATCTAGCGCTTGGAGTAATACAAAAAGAAAGTCATCAACAGATTTATCACCATCTCTAGACCCAATACCATCACCAATCTTCCCTTTATGAGCCTCTTGGAGCCATTCATCAAAAACAGGCAAACCCTTTAGTTGCACAAACCGACTAAGGCAATCAAATTTATCTGTTGCTGCAATTACAGCTGCAAGCATTGACCGGCTAGCTAAATCAAGCTTTTTCTCATTTCCATCGGGAACCATCAGCCGCACTAATTTCTCAACCTCTTCAGTATCAATAAGGCCTCCCTTTTCTGTTACTTTGGCAATCTCTGTCTTCAAAACGCTATCCTGCTTAAAATGACAAGAATCTCCATCATTTTTGGTTGAACGATCTCGCTTTACAGATTCTTGCCCTTGATCTACCCTCTCCCTTTTCCTACTCTTAACATGAGAAGAAAAGGAAGAAACATTGTTCTGGACACTATTTGAACCAGATTTTAGCTGAGATGTTGATGTCGGACTACTCACTGGCTTAGGAGATCGACCACCTGGCTGCATTTCTACACGAGTCCTATGTAATAGCTTATCTACTTCTTCTTGACAATCCTGGGATGTTGTGGACAACACAAACGGGAAAAGATAAGCACCAAAAATAGAGAACCATAGAGACATACACAACAACATAAGACATTAGAAACTTACATCAATATAATCTTGATCACTTAGCCAACGTAAACACCAGTTCAGAACATCATAAACCCTCCTGCATACAAATGAGGAAATCCCTGATTGAAGCTCAACACCTTTTGGAAGGAATGCAACTTTACAAGGATGAACCAGTGACGTAGCAGGAATCTCGGCCTTGTGAAAGGAATAGAAAATTTCGTTTGGAGCACTCTCCAAAAGCAAATCCTTGCCAAGTCTTACTTCAATGGGTCGATAAAGCCAATTAACACCTAACTTCAGTTTATTCTCTTTACCAACTGTCACACGACGAATTATTCCAATGAAAGGTGGACAGTCTTTATGTGGTTTGAAGAGAGCACAGTCACCAGCACTAATTTTGCGACCATCCTATGATTTGAAAAGAAATAAAATCTTCAGCAAGTCATCAATCATTTATTAAACAATATATGTATAGATCATATTTAAGTTTTCTGTCATTTCTAATAATTAAATTTGAAAAGCTCAAATTTCCTTCAACGTCTCAACAATAAATTGTTATGAAAAACAGCATTTTTGTTTATTCTTTCAACAAGTATTAAACAGTTTAGCCCTCTTAAATCATATAGTCCATCATAAGTAAACATTTTTCTTTTGACATACATAAACAGAAGTTTATCAAAAGAGCAAGAAATTCACTTTATACCTCTGAAAGCATGTTATCCATCATAAGTACATGTTTTTCTTTTGACATGTAAAAAAAAAAAAAAAAAGCTTGCCAAAGAAGAAAAAATCATAACTAAAAAAAGAGAAAATCAATACTTAAATTTAGAGAATTATTAAGCAAAAAAAAAAAGACAAGAATTTGAACTCTCCAGCATTTTCAAAAGTCAGAACTTGGAAGGAGAGTGATAAATGTTTTTTTTTTTTTTAACTCAATCGTACATACTATGCAGTCAATTAATCAATAAGCACTAAAAAACTAAAATATAGCAAAATAAACAACCACATCAAAGAAATCAACTTTACAATTCCATGTAGATTTTCTTAATTATCAAACAAGAACTTATTTCAATACAGATAGAGATTAAAGTACCACGTAACCAAAATAGCAACCGAACCTCGAAACCATAGCAAAAATGTCAGAAAAAATCATTTATTCTGCAATAGATTAAAAATCGAGAGGGTGAAGAAGGGGGAGAAACACTCCATGCGTGTAAAACAACCTTATTAGTTGGAGAATGGAATTAGTAATATGGTATGAAATTTCTAAAATTAATCTTAACTCGATAAGCATTGATCCAGGTGATTTAACACCCCCGGAGAGAAAAACCTCTCAAAACTACATATCCTACCTGCGTAGTTCAATCTATGGAAACACAAAAGAATAAATTCACCGCATTCATTGCCCCCATTCACAGAAATCACCTCAATTCCAAAAAAAAATGGTATTCTTCAAATTTTATTCCCATATTGATCAACCAAGTTTATAATCATACAAATACAACCCGAAAACTGATTCACAAAAACAAAAGAGCATAGAGGGATACCTTATAGAACGAATCAACTGAAGTCGTCGACGACGAAGAAGAAAAACAAACGGTTACACTAGAGTGGCCACGCGTGGGGGATTTCCACATGTGCCGAGTCCTCCTTTTCCACTCCACACATCGATCCCACCTTCAAACCCAACGGCTACCATCAATTTCCGAACCACGAACCTCAATACGCGTTTCGACCTCCGTGAAACCCTAGATCCGCACCCGAAAACCCTAACGCGAAAACATCCTCCGTCAAAACAGTAACAATTAAAATTCGGAAGCTCTATGAGAACCCGAATCGAACACGAATCGAAACACCGCGATTGAAACGCGAAATTGCTTAGCCGCCTTACGATCGTGCGAGAAGGGAAATGCTAAGAAGAGTGTTTTGAGAGAGAGAGAGAGAAAAAGATAGAGAAAGAGAGAGGGGTGCGGTACTTGGGTTGAGTAGGACGGGCAGGATCGGGCAGTGCGGGCAGGGAGAATGATAACGACACAGGGAGGTGAGGCCAATGTGAGTGGTGTTGGGAAGCGCATGATGCGTGGGCCCTTTTGACTTTAATTTTATTATCTGAAATGTAGTTGGAGTTGCTCTCTATCTCTGATTTCTGAACTCATTAATCTTTATCTATCTTTCACTGTCTCTCTCTGACACTGACACACTCCACTTCGTTTCTTTCTTTGTTTCTTTCTTCTGATTATTTTAATTTCCATGTTCTCGCCACCTCACCTTTTGCCTGCAGGACCTGCTCCAGCCGCTTAATGCCAACAATTCACTCTCTGTTTATTTTATTTTCAGAAAGTAAAGTGCTCCATCCATCCCAATATAATTACATTTTTAACCTTTAAAAATTAAATTAATTAATATTCTCATTTTAAACTTCTATTGACATCTCTTTTTTTTTTCTCTTTCGATTATATTATAAATTATATTATTATTTATATTTTTTCTAAGTATAAAATAACATGAAATATAGAATATTTATCAAATATTTTCCTATTTCAATTTTGTCCTCTTATAAATCTTGTTGTCTTAAAAGATTTAATAATATTTATTAAAATTAAAAAATAAAGATATTTTAATAAAATTATCCTATAATAAAATAACTTCTAAAATACTTATATTTCTTATTCTGTAAAAAAAATCATAAATATCAATCATTTTGAGATAAAAGAAATATTTTCAGTCATAAGATTAATCTTCAAAATATAAAAATTATTTAAA
>PYAF01005012.1:449589-460121 GCA_007407185.1 Glycine tomentella
GTGTTTGTTGGTACTCTTTACTCAGTAAAGATTTTTTAATATAAATTATATAATAAATAAAAAATATTAATTATAATTTAGAAATAATTATGGGAAAATTAAAAGAATAAAAATTAAGAATAAATTCTTAAAACTACTGTGTTCAAGAAAATTTTCCAAAATATTTTTATTAAATAATAGTAATACATAAAAATATTCTTATTTAAAATAGTTATTTTAATTTATATAAAGAGAATTTGAATCGTAATTAAAGATTGTTAAGAATTGTTGTATATATTTTAATATTTTATTAAATATTTTTTATTAATCTAAGGGTGAGGTTGTACTTATATTTGTTATGTAGTATATTTAAATTTAATATTTTAGTAAATATTAATTATTATTTTAAGGGTAAGGTAGTAACTTCAAGTGAAACAGTTCACATGATGGCATATGATGATAAGTTAAGGTTGTCCTCTATTGTTCCAACACCTATTGCGGCAAGTAATAAAGTGCGATGTGAAATTTCCTTCTTTCCGCGGTTCCAGGTAATCATGCAGAAAATTTCATCATACTGCTTTCCAACTGTCACTGATAAATTTAATTCTTATTTATTTTTAAGTTTATAAAAATATTTTACATTTAAAATTGAAATATATACTCCTAAAGAATAGCATTTAGTAGTGTTTTTATATCTCCAATACATAGTGATTAAGCATAAGTTTTTATTTATCTCCATTATTTTTTTTCTTCTTTTAATAAATATTCTCACTTATTACTCAAACTAGCTAGTCCCCACCAACAAGTCGGTGGTGAACTCAAACTTAGACTTTAGTTTAGGCCGATCCCATGTATGCAACCTTTTACAATCCATGACAATGCCTTTGCATGTGTTAAGAGGAAATCGTATAATTTTGTATCACAATATCTACTTTTAGGGACTTGTGGAATCTAAGGTCCAAGCTACAAATCATGGGGCAACTTGGATATCACTAGAGTGGCCCTAATTATCATGTTACTGATAATAGTTTGGCCTTGATTAAGTTAGACTCGTATAAGGTAGCTTCCATATTAAAGAGAAAGATTCATACCTTGGGACTAACGTAATTTTATGCCCAAGACGTAGAGCATTGTTATGGGTTGATCCTAAGGCATTGAGGACTCACAATAGCCCAAAACCCAAAAGTGAGGCCTAGAACAAAATGATGCATCTTTTACTATTTACAACCATAATTACTAAATACACTCCATTTCCTCTTTTATCTTTTTATTTTACCAAATATACCCTTTGATGTTAAAACAATATATATGCCTTATTTTGAACCCCATTTCATTATTCTTTCGACCCTATATTTGCAACCCATCGTCTTCATTATTCTTTAAATCCTATTTTTGCATCTTCCATTTCTATTGTTCTTTACACCATATTTTTACATCTCAACTCCATTATGGTTTTAAACTGAATATGGAGCCGATGAGGAACCAATATCCACAAAATAACTAAAAAAACAAATATTTTTATACAAAAGAGGAGTCAACGTGCAACAAGAAGGGGTTCACTAGAAAATAACGTTTTGGAAAGCAAGAAAGAAAGAGGTCCTTGACAAGAAAGAGAAATTATTTGATAAAAAAAAGGAGGAAAATAGGAAGGTATTTTGGGAAATTTAAAAGGAAAAGGGATATGTACTCATTAGTAAAGGGGTTTAAATAAAAAAAAAAAAAAAAAAAAAACGCCTATAATTTTCAATCTTCATGACAAATGAGTCTTTGCCAAGTCCACATAGTTATATTAGTTAGGCTTGGACTCAAATGAGACATTTTTATCCTCCAAAATAGGCCTTGTTAAGGGGAAATTAGGATATTGCTATTGGCACTATCAATTTTGCTAATGCGATTACCCACATGGGTGCACTTTAGCCATATCCCAAAATTGTTCCCTAAAAATTTGCATAACGAAATTGTGTTTCCGTTTGCAATAGGGGGCAAAAAAAATTAACAATGGGAGTATGTTTTCGTTGTACAAGTGTACAAAAAAAATCGTGTTTTCGCTGTTAATATGTTTTACCTCGAATCACACAACAAAAACATAATTTTCGTTTTACAATGGGGGTAACGTAATAGAATTGTATTCTTGTTGTGATATTTGATTTTACACCAAATAATATAACGAAATCATGATTTCATTGTGAAATTGTTTCCCATACAACAAAATCATAATTTCATTATTTTTTCTTTTTAAGATTTTTTTAAAAAGTAAACTTTAATGTTCTATACGAATAAGGAGAAATGATCGGAAAAGCAAGAGATAATAGCATGAGAGAGAGAGAGAGAGAGACATTGGAGAGAAAGGGAGGGTGTTGAGAAGAATGGGGGAAGGGGTAGGGGATGGGTAGATCTTCCTGAGGGGTATTTTTGTTTATTTTCACTACTTTTTAAAAAGTTACAGTGAAAATAACAAAAGTGGTAGTGAGAATAGTTATTCTAGTGAATTATTACTGGACAAAAATATTTATCTATCGTTTTCAAAAAAGGAAAAAGTACATCGTTAAAATCCTGCTTTGAGTGACGGCAACTTATTTTGTAAGTGGGAACTGGATTTGAGAAATCATATATACCTATTTAAAAAACAACCAGGCTCTAAATTTAAAGATTGTTCTTATATATATATATATATATATATATCTTCTGAAAAAATAAATATAAATTATTTTGAAATTTTATGTAAAAAACAAATAAGTTTTAAATTTTATAATATAATGATTCTATTAAAAAAATCATAAAGTCATAAAAAAATTTACAAATAATCTGAGGATGTATTTATCTGATTGTTAATATTATTGTATTGTAACCCAGTCATTAGTACAAAATAAATTCTCAAGAGAACACTTGTCAACTCCCAAAGCTCCCAACACTTGAAAATTGGCATGGAAAACAAAATGGCATGCGATATATATTCAAATTTAATAGTGATTCGTTCGTGTGACGTGAATGACTGACTGCTAATTGCACATGGAGATGGAGTCGTGATATATTTTTCTTGTAATATTAAATATTGCAATTATGCAACTTAGACATGGACCTTTTAACTTTTAAGCCAAGGACTAAATTAATTTTCCTATACACAGGACACTGCCAAATCGTATTACGTCAACAAAATCATGAATGAATTATTAATGCTTTTAAATAATGAGTGACGGAAGGTAAAGCTATACAAACGAGTGTATCTTCTAAAGCTTTCACTTTAGTAAATAATTCAATTAAATGTGTAATAATAATTTTGTATTATGTAAAAAAATTGATTATAAGATTTATTAAAGTAAATTCAAAAGATTTTTTTAAATCACTTTAAAATTTATTAAAATAAGTTAAAAAATAAGAAATAAACATTTTTTAAACGATTTTTAATAAGAACGAAACATTGTTTTAATAAGATTCAAAAGAATTTTTTTACGAATTCTTCTAAATGTCCCTATAAAGTGGTATCTTCAGGTCACAATTTTAAATGATTTCCAAAAATGAATAGAAGTGTATATTCTTATTAGTCCTTTAAATATTTTATAAAGTAAATATTAAATGAAGAAATATCTTTAATATATTAAAAATGTAAAATGTCTGTAATTCTTGTTTAATAAATATAAAGCCATAAACAATTGTTAAAAAAATTAAAATGGTCAAATGGAATGTGTTTAAGTTTTCCCTCACCACATGGGGAGCAAGAAAAAGAGAGAGATCACTATCTCATGTTTCCAAGACCGATAAGACAGGGAGGTTTCGTGACATTGCATGGGAAAGACTGAGAAAGGCTAAGTGTTTATATGAACATCCCTTGTAACTTGTAAGACTGATAGCAACAGCCACCTTTGTGTCCCTTGTCTTCTTTCTCTTGGCCCATCACCAACTTTGTAGATTTTTAGATTAAAGTTAAAAATGTTGTGTGAGTTTAATTTTTTAACAAAATTATTTTTGTCGCAAAATTATTTTTTCGAATTAAACATGTATTTTATTTTTTGTTTTCCACACCAATATTCTTAAACATGCTTTTGGAAGGGGGGTTAATACGTATTAATACTTTGATTAAGATTTGGCAATTAATTCATGATCCTTCTGCTTTATCATATTAATACCTACTTTTGTGGTTATCCGATAAATATAATAATCCACCTATATGACTTTGATTTGTATTCAAGTGAAGAGAAAAGAAAGGCGATGTTTAACAATTATATTATACATTATTATCTATTATTTATAATACAAACACAAATAGAAAAAGACAACTAGAGGTTTACTTGAATTCCAAGCTTCAACTATATTTATTTCCCTTTTTTTCTTCTCTCAAATAGAGACAAGTTGTAGACCAATAATATGTCCAATTGATCTTTCAATATGACATATAAAATAAGTTAAAACTTTATACACATTCAGGGGAACGGCACACTGACTGTACCTGGAAGATGTGAAATTAATATTGAATCTTCCATTTCGTTTGAAAAAGCATTTATAAAATATAAATTAAAAACTATGTCCCGTTTTAAAATAAGTATTTCGGTATGGACATTTAGAGATATCCAATTTTAAGAGCAAATAAAGTCATAAAGATATTATTTAGATATATAATTGTTTGACATATATGGTAACAAGATAATATTATCAAGAGATTCTAAACCCTTAAAGTTGATAGTGATTTCTTTTAGTTCACCTCAAATTTTGACCGAGATAATTTACACACAATGAAAAAAAAAACTATCAGGATATTTTATTGTAATCTTAACTCGCCTAATAATTAATATTTTACATGGATCAAAAAATCAAAAATGACTTATGTCTACGAATAAAGATCATTGCTAAATATTAAAAATGTGTAAATAAATATATTCAAAACTTTATTCTATAGACAATTTGATAATCAATTTTGAGGGATGTATAATGACGAATTATAGTCTCTCACTATAAATTTTATCTATGAATTTACTTTTACTTACAATTATATTTGATTGTCATTATATATGATTCCTATAATTTATAATGTAAGTAGGTCAAAGTCATTAACTTATGTCTACCATTGAAAGACTATAGATACAAACCATTAACTTGTACTTATAGGCTTTAATCATAGCCAAAAGTTACATAATAAAAAAACCATGTTGCTCATTACCTATTGGAATACTTTAACTTTCCAACTTATTATTATTATTATTTACAAGTTCAAGGAATTAATCTATGTAATAAAGTAATTGTCTTACTTTAAACAAAAGTTATAATAGTTTTGAAACTCAAACATTGATTAATTAAACTCCTATTTCTCTAGGGGATAAAGGAGACAAAGGTCCATTTTTTAAGAGAAGTCACATAATCAAAAAACAAATAAAAATATTTATGTATTTCAAAAGACCTAACAAAGATGAGATGATATCTAACATCCACAACAATCAACATAGTAATCACATAATCACAAAATAAATAGGCTATTTATGTTCTAAAACACCTAACAAAGTCAAGATGATATCCAACATTCACAATAACCACATCCAAGTAATCATTTATATGCACGTTTATGAACTAAGTTAACAACAAAAGTTTAAAATGAACAAACATATAAACAAGAAAAAATGTTTTTACCTCAAAACCATTAATTACTTGGTAATCTTCATTGTTGCAAAAACTTAATCTAAGGTAGAACTTGAGAGAAACTTAATATAAGAAAACACAAATAAAATAGTTGAGTTGAGTCCAAGACAAACAAAATAATGCAAAAACGAAACAAAATAAGAAAACAAAAAAATGAAAGTGAAGAAGAAGTTCCATCACCTCATGAACCATCTTTCATGAAAATTTCTTTCCCCTATATCACAACAATGTGAATCAAAACAACATAGATGAACTAGGTTCAATACTGCCACAAAACCCAGCACCACAAGCCACACTCTTGAATAATACCTTACAAGACAAGGTGTTATGCCTAATCTCAACACAAGAAATGGATTACTCTACCAAAACAAGATCATTGAGTTCATAGTCCCCAATTCTTGTAACTCCAACAGTCACCTTTGAACTTTCTTCAACGTCATTTGCAAATACGCAGATCTAAAGTAAGTATATTTTCATGTAATTTTTGCACTGAATATAATTATAAATTCACAAATCCTTCATAGAATCTATATAGTTAATATGAAAATTATATGCTCTTTTGTTGAGGAGAGTTGGACACGAATCTAAAAGCGCAAGAAAACACATGAAAATGCAAAACAAAAGTCTAAACATAAACCAAATGAGAGTGAGTGAGAGAGAGAGAGAGAGTTTCTTACTAGGAAGTAGAGAGAGTTTCATGATGTCAAGTTCGACGACGACGATTTGGTTGATGGTAGCATTCGTGATGAAATCCCAAACAGAAAAGATAGGAGTGATATTATTCAAAAATGCTAATAAAACGAATGATGACACGATAGAGTGATCTTGATTTGTGAAAAAAAAAAGTAAATACATAATTAAAATTATATTAAATAATATATTTGATTTTTATTAATTAATACTTCATGCATATTTGATATTTTGAAAAACAAGAGTATGTTAATTTAATTCATAAAAATAATATTAATCTACTTTGGCCATTAATCTTCGATAAGGCTATAGATATGTTAGGATTTCCCACTTCCCACAACCCACGCTAATTAAGATCACTACTACAGCAGCCACGTTTAACGTCGTCTCTTCTAAGTCGATTGTAAGAAGACCGACTTGGTAGGTAGGTTAGTGACAATTTTGTAAATAATTGAATTGATTTCACATTTTAAAGTCTGTTTTTTTTTAACCGTCATTGTATAAGTCTCTACAAAGTCGGTTTCTATAATAACCGACTTTGAAAGATTTACATATTTTTAAAAAAAAATTTAACTTCATTTATGTTTTTTTTTTGAAATATTACAATCAAAGTCGGTTATTTAAAACAACCGACTTTGAAAGCCCATACTCAATTTTATTTCATTTTTATTTTTTTTTGAAATATTATATTCAAAGTCGGTTATTTAAAACAATCGACTTTGAAAGTGCATTCTCAATTTTTCTTTCATTTTTGTTTTTTTTTTAATATTAAACAACTGACTTTGAAAGCGCTTTCTCGATTTTTCTTTCATTTTTGTTTTTTTTTTTGAAATATTACATTCAAAGTCGGTTATTTAAAACAACCGACTTTAAAAGCGCATTCTCGATTTTTCTTTCATTTTTGTTTTTTTTTTGAAATATTATATTCAAAGTCGGTTATTTCAAATAACCAACTTAGAATCTTCATTTTTTTTTTTTTTGAAATTTTAGATTCAAAGTCGGTTATTTCAAACGACCGACTTTGAAAGCGCATTCTCGCTCAGCGCCAATTTGAAACTCAAATTTCAATTTGAATTTCGAATTTGAAATTCCAACAACCTTATAAATTTCAACCTTACGTTCTCTCTTTCACATCAAAAATCAAACATCCTTCTTTCCTTCTCTCTCTTTCTCTCTTTCTCTTCTACGCTTCTTTTTTCCTTTCTCCGTGGATTCTACTTCGCCGTTGCACCGTTACCACCGTACCACCACCGCTTTGGCTTTAGGCTGTTCGCTTTTGCATCTTCTTCCTCTCCTCTCTGCTTTTGTCTGGTAATTTCTCATCTCTTCTCTCTTTCTCCTCTCTCACCTTCAACCACCGTATTTCTTCTCCCTTTTTTTCTCTCATTTCTTTTTTATTTTCTCTCCCTGCCTCAGTGAATCCCATCTCTCTTCCTCTTCTGCCATTAAACCATTTTAGTTTGCTATGGTGGTTCTCCTTCACTTTTATAAAAAGCCCCAAATGTTTGAACCCGCAGCAGCAGAAGAAACAAAATCGAAACCACTATAACCTCTCGAGTTCGCGATTCAGGTTCGGTCCCGTACGATACTTTTTTTAAAAAAAATATGACATTCAAAGTCAGTTATTTAAAACAACCGTCTTAAAATGGTCAATATATAGTCTTTCAAAGTCGGTTATTTAAAAAAATCGACTTTGTATATATAAGTTTCTAAGTCGATTTTTTTAAATAACCGACTTAGAAAAGACTTTTTTTAAAAAAAATAAAATAAAAAATTTTCAAAGTCGGTCCTTATAAAACCGACGTTGTTCGCTAACCTTTTTAACGTCGTCGGATACAAGGTCGGTTCGGAAATCGACTTTGTATGGTCCAAATAACCGACCTTGAATACCTTTTATGTAGTAGTGGATGGAGTTGCTAATTAATTAGAAATTAAGTTCATAATTGTTATCATAACCCAAAGTCAATATTCACCTTTACATACAAAAACCAAAACTCAGTTATAAGTATCTTCTCGGTTATAATATATTTTTTACTCAGCCAAAAATCTCATCTGGTCATTACAACATTAAAATCTATGCATATATTCCAACCTCATTCAATTCGCCATGTTCAACCCCGTTCAGTCATCATAAAAGTAGACTTCACCAAATGAATTACCCTAATTCAAGTGTGAGTGTCATTTGTACCACCAATTTAGGCCTATAATGTGGGTCAGTTAGGATCAATTAGGAACTGCTTAAATTCTCCTTAGAGCTCCTCAATCATAAGTATGCCATTGACCAGTTTATATAGATTTCTAACATTAAATAAATAGAAAGGCTCAGCTTCGTATTCTGTCACAGTTTTAGCTTGATAAAGTCAATTACCTGATAAATAAGTTTTTTGTTTTTATAATGAATAAAACCAGAATCTGATCCAGTTCGATCACCTTTGGCGTTTTGGGATAAGGATGCAAGCACCACCAATGTAAAAATAAATAAAAAGTCACGATGGACTATATTAATCTGCTTCTTTTTAAGCAAAAAACTGTCCACGGTATTTTTATGGTACTTTGTCCTAGATTAAAAAAAAACTCCATATTTTAGGACAAATAATTTTGAGGGAGAATTGCAATTTTTTTAAAACTTGGCAAAAAAAGTAGCAATGATGCCAACCAAAAACATGAAATATGTAATGAATTAATAAATACATGCCAATTTTTTTTTATCACTGTGATATTAGTGTGAAGAATTTATCATCACAATCCCTAAGATTCAAAGGTGAGTTCTTATTTAAGAAAATAATACCGTTTACAAATTCAAACTAACGTAACAACTTATTGATATACATATCAAATAATTGAATTATGTAAGTTTATTAATTAATATAACATGAATTTTAATTTTGAAATGATGGAAACAATACGTACCTAGTTCGGTCAGGATCTACGTAGCTAGGAAAGATTCAGTCTGTGATTTTTCTTTCTAGAGTGAAGACGAGGGACTTTTGAAGGTGACTCCAGTTTATTCTCTTTCCACACTTGAAGTTCATCAAGAGCATATATAGATAATGAAGAACCCACAATGAACTAAAAATATGTCTGACGTTGATCATATAGTATGAAAAAGGCATCTTCATGCACGTCACTCCACATTGCCACGCCTTTCCTTAACTCAACTCTCGCAACAACGTATCCCAAGTCCAGATAAAGGACAACTAACGATAAAGAAAAAGAAAAAAGAAGAAAAAAAAAAAAACTTTGATGTACATGACCTTTTTCTTGTTTTGCAAATGTTTAGGGCAAGCGGTAATTGAAATATTATTATTAGGGTTGTCTGTTGTATCAGAAATGATATATATATATATATATATATATATATATAATATTATAAGCACTGTTTCTTATAATATCCTCTAGATTGTCACTTACGTGCAAGATTCCTTGTACAGTAACAAAATTTCGTGCTAGTGCGCTGTTGCATAGCAGGAGCTTAACTTTCCGTGTTACTACGTTGCTATATGGAAGATAGTGTTTGGCTTTTACTTTCTTTATGTCTTTTGACTTTTGGTGCTGTTTGATGATATTTACGTAAATAAATTATCCAGAAAACAATCAAAATGTTTTTAAAAAAAATTACAACTGTTAGTCTGCTAGAATTTTTTTTTTGCTGAACAATACTGTGAAGAGGAAATTACATTAATAATACATGAGATTTCGTAAAATTATATAATTTTTTTCTACTCTTTTTAACATTTACAGTAACATCTTTCATACGAGAGGTTTGTGTCATGTATAATGACATGTCATTGTATTTTTTTAAAAAAAAATTAAGGAGAATTAGTATAGGATTAGATAAAAACAGACACGTTTGTGTAATTTTATAAAATATTTGGGATAATTAATATAATTTACTTTACTATTAAACTATTAACTGTGTATTATTTAATATCTAAGATTTCGTTTTCATTTAATTAAATTTCATGAAAATATTATTAATTAAAAATAGTCAAATGATTTAAAGAAATTTGTAAAATTAATTTAATAATAAAAATGTATATTACATCCTCAAAAATACACTATCAACATACACTCATGTTATTATTAGTTAAAACCTAAAAGTAACATTTTAATTAATTGGGGAAATGATTTTTTGTTTAACTAGAAGTATAAGGATAAAATTCTTAGCATTAAAATGTCTATTCATACTCATCTCATTTTACTGTAATAACCTTATGCGTCTATTTTAAGTTTATCTT
>PYAF01005012.1:460221-501361 GCA_007407185.1 Glycine tomentella
TTACATCCTCAAAAATACACTATCAACATACACTCATGTTATTATTAGTTAAAACCTAAAAGTAACATTTTAATTAATTGGGGAAATGATTTTTTGTTTAACTAGAAGTATAAGGATAAAATTCTTAGCATTAAAATGTCTATTCATACTCATCTCATTTTACTGTAATAACCTTATGCGTCTATTTTAAGTTTATCTTAATTTCAAACATAAATAAAATTATTTATGTAACTCTTTACAATGTTTCCATACATTTTAAAACTTATTTATTTTTTCTATGGAATAACCTTTTAATTTTTTTAAATAAAAGTAAACTTTAAAGACTTATACCAAATAAATAAACCTTGAAACAAACGAATAAAAAAGTTATAAAATCTGTCTTCATCTAACCTATTTTCAACCCAAACTTCAGGCCTAATTGTACAACTATTAAATTTCAGAGTAATTTTTTATATCGTTTAAATTAAGTAAAATTATTATCATCAGTATACTATTTACAATATTTTAGAATTTTAGTGTAAAATTTAATAAATTTATTCTAATGAATATTTATGATAAAATAATAATAATGTAAAATATTTTGTTTTCCTCTTATTAGTAGTAGTATACTGTTATTCATGGTTACTTTAACGATGCCAGTTGGAAGTCAATAAGGGACAGCCAAAGCAACATAAATTTGGGGATTCACTGATATAGTTTATAGGGATAAGAGCATTTGTCTGGCGGTCCTTTCACTCTCTTCTCTTGCGCTTCAATCATGTTTTCCCTTTTGCATTTAATTTACTGCTTTTTCTTACTAGTATGTCTTAAAAAATTAGTAAATCCCTTCTATTCTATGGATTAGGTTTTTTGGGTGCCCTAATATTCGCCACGTGATCATCCTCTTTCCTCTCCCCGCCCCATTGGTCATTTCAACATTTTCAACCTAAACCTCTTCCATTTTTTGGTTCACATGTCCAACTCTTTCGAATGAATTATCAACCATAACTCCAATTTAATTATTTTTGTTAAACATTTTTAAACTTCTAACTCTGCAGACTTTACTAATTCTAGCAAGTATTAATAATCTCAAATAAAATTTAAAAATGTTCATCAACTCTTGCTGGTTCAACAGTGCCGTTTAGACGGGCTGCTAGCGATATTTGTCCCCTCACTCTCGCTTACGTGTTAGTAGTATTCTGTATTCACTTCCTTTAATGAATAATAAATTCATTATTCATCATTGTTTAAACAATTAATAAAATTTCACAATACATTTTTTTATTATTGGATTAATATTTATATTATTACCTTTTCTTTTCTTCCCATTCTTTTCTTATGTAATATTAATCATTTATTGTATAAACGACATTATTCTCAAATCATTACCATCATGCCACGAGGCTCGGTTTTGCTTATACTTGGCGCGGTCATATGCCACTGTCGCAACCGAACGACAACAGGGAAAAAATTATAAATAAATGAAAAAATTGTCGGAAAGTAAAATTGGAGGTATATGAATATGAAAATGAAACATTAACATACGATTCTACTAGAACTCTGGAACTCGTGGTCATACATTGCAAACTCAGAGAGAGAGAGAGAGAGAGAAAAGGACTCTGGTATCTGATAGAAAGTGAAGGAAGAGAGAGACTCTAGTTTTGTTCATTCCGTGTTCGCGTTTATCGTTTCCTTGTCTCTTTTGCTCTTCACTCTACAGCCTACACTACCCTATATAACACCACCACCGTCTGGGTTTTCATTCTTCTTTTTCACTGTCTCAAACCATTTTTTTATTCCATTTATTTCGTGGTTGGTGTGGGGTACCCGAGTTTCTTTCTTTTTTTTTTTTTTTTTTTTGACTTTAAAGTCCCCTTGTTTTTGCTCCCTCAAACATCGTTAAAAGGTGCTTTTGTAATTTCTCCCCATCTTTCTTTTCTTAAACTTAACAATTATTGTCGTAACTATTACTTACTCAAAGGGAACTCTCTAGTCTCTAGTACGTAGTCTCATACTCACAGCTACTCTATCATTTTTCCCTTTATTTTCTTCTTCTGTTCAGTTTAGCCACTCATTTTTAGGTAGCTGAGTCTTTTATAGAGTGTGTTTTGTAATTTTGTTTCAGATTTGCGTTTTGATTCATTGATTCCTTCATTTCCTTGCAGTTTTGTTGCTGAGAGTGTGTGTGATTTCTATCGTCTCTTTTAGAATTTCGATTGGTATTTCTAACACTGTGAAAGAAAGAGAGATATGGCAGGAGGTGGTGGAGCTCCAGCACCTAAGATCGATGAGCCACAGCCACATCCGCCGAAGGATCAGCTACCGAATGTTTCTTACTGCATTACGAGTCCTCCTCCGTGGCGTGAGTTGATTTTCTTCCTTTTTTTTTCATCATAGATTCCCTTTCTCTGTGCTCTTTACTTTGAACCTGATTCTTCTGTTATCTTTACCGATATGGTATTTCGTAAAGCATGTTTTGAGATTCTGACATATTTGTTTGCGCGTGCTGTCTTTTTTTTTTTATCTAATTATTGAAAGTTGCTTTCGGTAAATTCTTTCCTTTTAGGTGCTTTGACGTGACAAAAATATTCTGCTGAAAAATAAAACTTATTATTTAACCGATTTTAATTTTATGTGTAAGAAGACATGTCGAGGAAACTAAGGGAGATCAGGGGGAAAGAATTATTGGTTGTTTAATTCACTGGCCATGCCTCATAATTTTGAATTTTGAATTTAATTTTTATTATTTTGTTTATCTTAGGGACTTGGGGTTCTAATTTATGAAAGTGCAATCGAAGTTTTTTTTTTTTACCTGTGGCACTGATTGGATTAGAACCTTTGATTTTTCCCATTTTTGTAAGTTGTGACTATTTCCAGATCCGGTTGGGTACTTTATAGACTTTTTGATAGTTCTTTTAATTCTATTTATGGCTCCTGATGTTATAAACTTATAATTTTAAAATATTTTACTGATTAAATATACGTTTATTTTCTTTTTTGATTAAGAAACTATTATTCATTTATTAAATTTTGGAGCGTTTTGTAAGTAACACTGCCTGCAGTCAACACTCAACAACTTTTGATTGAACAATGTGGGTGTTATGGATAAATTAAATGCTGTATTCTGACATCACGCCAATTAGTTGAAATTCTAAAATTTAAGTAACTACTACTACTTCCCTGGGCTTATTTTGTTGAAAATATGACTAAGATATACAGTTTTTCTTTTTCTTTCTTTAATTTGATGAGAAATTTGGTGCAAATTCTGATGCAGCTGAGGCCATACTTCTTGGTTTTCAACATTATCTTGTGATGCTCGGTACAACTGTGCTAATTCCCACTGCTCTTGTTCCCCAGATGGGAGGTGGCAATGTAAGCATTAACAAATTAAATATACTTAAGAAACCATATTAAATTTCAAATGGAATAATTTTGAAAGGGTTATCCAACCATTTGATTGAAGTTGCACTATTCTCCTAGCCAAAATTTATTACATATAAAAAAAAAGAAAACTGAAAGTCCATTTTTTGCAGGAGGAGAAGGCAAAAGTTATCCAAACACTACTCTTTGTAGCTGGAATTAACACATTGCTGCAAACTCTGTTTGGAACTCGATTGCCTGCAGTAATTGGAGGGTCTTATACTTATGTTGCAACAACAATCTCTATTATTCTTTCTGGTCGGTTCAGCGATGAGCCAGATCCTATAGAGGTCTTTTACCGGAACAATTCCTTTCTATAAATTATGTGTAGTTCATATGGTTGCTAAACAAAGGCTTCCACATGATTTGTATTCTGTATCAATTTTGAGCAAATTTATTCTATTTGAAATAACAAGAGCATAGTTTTCTAGTGAGGGTTGGGTTAATCAAATGCATTAGAACTGTGCAAAGACTAAGGCATTGGGTTCAGTTCCTGGTTTGCTTGTGGCATACCTTTTAATTACAAGGAGACAATTTATATAAGAAAGAAAGAGTATAATTTTAAATCACGGAGCTAAATATGACATTGGATCCTGATGCTTATTTGATGGAATTGTTTTATCACTATTTTGTTGTTTTGGTGCACATGAGAAGTTTTATCACTTTCTTCCTCTGACTTTTGGCTTTATTTTTTCTTCTATTCAGAAATTCAAGAGGATAATGCGGGCAACCCAAGGTGCTCTTATTGTTGCTTCAACTCTTCAAATAGTACTAGGCTTTAGTGGCCTTTGGCGTAATGTTGCAAGGTTGGTCTCAGGTTCTTAGTAAGTGGCTGCATTATATTTTCATGGTCTTCATATGTGGTTGAAAAATGTCTAAATTGAAATGTGTAGTCTAGATTTAGGGCCTGTTTTGCCATGTATGCTCATTGTCAGTTGTTACTCTGAATCGAAATTGTTTGAAGTACATATTACACTGACTTACTGGAGTGATTTGTGCGATGTAATTTGTATGAACAATGTAGTCCCTGTGAACTGAATAGATCAAAAGAACTTATGATTCCTGCAATAGCGTGTAATATTCTCAAGTGATGTAAGTCCAACTTCTTTCTTCAGGTTCTTGAGTCCACTTTCAGCAGTTCCTTTGGTATCTCTTGTTGGTTTTGGGCTTTATGAGTTGGGCTTTCCTGGGGTAAGTACATATTTAAATTGCTTGGGTTCAAAGCTAATGTATTAAAAAAATTCAATATTGATCCCTGGCTTGTTTGTAGGTTGCTAAATGTATAGAGATTGGACTGCCAGAGCTTATATTACTAGTATTTGTTTCACAGGTAGAGTTCTTTAGAGTGTAAAAAACTCTTAGCATCATGATCTCAGTTCATTTTATTCGCTTGATTTCTTTACTTTTTATGGCATGATGGCTTGTATGGAACTTTTTTAATAACAGTTATTGGTTTTCATGCAGTTTGTACCCCATGTGCTACATGCAGGAAAACACGTCTTTGATCGGTTTGCTGTTTTATTTACAATTGCAATTGTGTGGTTATATGCTTACCTGCTCACTGTTGGAGGGGCATACAATCATGCTGCACCTAAAACACAGTCAACCTGTCGCACAGATCGAGCTGGTTTAATAGAATCTGCCCCATGGTTAGTAGTGGAACTTCACTGACTATTTACTCTAAATGGTATTTTTTCACTATAAATTGGGGTGTGATTTTTCACTATAATATTTTATGTCTATGTGATTGGTTCATAACATTTAAAAATGTACCTTCTGCGCATTTTGGGGGTTATGGGGATTTATTCTTATGAATTCCTGTTTAAGTATTCTAAATTTTTATGATTGGTGCCTTTTGGATTTGTGGCTATCTGGGAGACCCCTCTTCGTTGATTCGGTGAAATTTCACATCCGAGTTTCTAATGCAAAGAACCTCAAGATGCTTTGACTTTGATTTAGCCTTGTGATTACCTTCTGATTGTAGTTTTGAATGTGAAGAACCTTTTTATGCAGGACTCTGTTGCATCCTTGAGATATTAATTTATTATTCACTGATAATTTACTATTTAGTCATAGCCTTGTGACTTGAAACTTATGAGGAAGTATTCAACATGTATTTTGGGTTTGCAGGATACGAGTTCCGTATCCATTTCAATGGGGAGCACCTACATTTGATGCAGGTGAAGCTTTTGCCATGATGATGGCATCCTTTGTTGCTCTTGTAGAGGTAATTTCTTTCTTTAGATCTTTTCTATCTAATTTTAATTCGGAACAAGATTTCTTTTTATTTACTAATTATTGGTATCATCCTTCCTATGTAATACATTTATATTTATTCTCTTAGCTTTTATATTTATAATTTCCTGTCTCTTCTGTGTATTTTATAAGAACTTTGCAGCTAGACGTTTAGGATGTCATATCAGTATTATTTTTCTTGGAGACAATTGACCTTTAGGCTTTGTTTGGGAGAGGGATTTTAGAGGGTAAGGAAGGGAAGGGAAAGATTTTGGTAGTAACATCTCCTTATTTGAGAGTTATAATTTTTGAGAAAAAGAATTTGAGGATTTTTAAAACTCCTCTTAATTCCTCCAAAGCCTAAAAATTGTTATTCCCCCTATTCGGGGGTTTTTAGAAGGAAAAATAATAAAATTATTATCTTACCCTAGATAGTGTTAATAAAATTACTATCCTACCCTAACTAATGTTAATAAAACACCAAAATATAAAGCACTGAATCACAATTCAAGGACAAAATTGTAAAAGTATCTTATTAACTCTCCATTTCCCTCTCTTAATATATTTTAACTCCCAAAGAATGAGGAAGGAACTTTCCTCATTTTCCTCCCTTTCCTTCCCCTCCCTTCCTCTTGAATCTCTTTCCTTCCATTCCCCTCCTAATTCCCAAACAAAGCCTTAGGGAAACTATCTTGCTTTCTTAAATTAAATTTTACAAATGTTGTAGCTTAGCATCATAATAGATTTTTTTTCTCTGCTCCCTTAGAAGAAGCATATAGTACTGAAGTCAGGATTTTAACCCATCAGTAGTTTGGCATATGTAGAAAATGGCTTATTTGATTTTCTTGAAAAAGGCGGTTAAAAATTGGGAACCATATTGATACTGTTAACCACTTAAATGTATATAATGGCTTTATAAGATAACTTTAGCAACAATATGAAAATAATTACTACATAAATGTGGTAATTTAGGTTGGAGACTATGGTTGGTATGTTAATTAATGTCTGGAAGGATAATGTAAGGTAATGGAACCAAAAGGGTGGGGGTGGGGAAGATTGATCTAAATTCTTTTTCTTAGTTTATCAGCTATATAAACCAATAAACCTGTGCAATACTTTTTTATGCAGTTCACTGATGGAAATAGTAATAATTAATGCATAGTTCACTAAATTTTGGCCCTGCACATGGTAGTGTTACTACAACTACATGCTTGATGACATACTGACCGAGATTATCTGGCTTCTATTCTATACTAGTGCCTAACTCAGTTAGTGTTATACAGTTGCTAGTTTGCATTATCATTGACTGCTTCACTAGAATTAATTTATATATTCACGATTCATTTGTTACAAGCAGTCCAGTGGAGCTTTTATAGCTGTCTATCGGTATGCAAGTGCAACACCATTACCACCATCTATTCTTAGTCGTGGCATCGGTTGGCAGGTACAAATTAGCTAATACTTCTGCATATAAATATCTTAAGTAATTTTATTGCATTTAGACCAAAACTTAAATCAAGTTCCTTGCCATCTAATTTTCAAATCAAACAATGGCATGTGAATGTATATTTCAACATTAAATAGCCTCCATTAAAAATATGTTTTGAATAAGAAAAAAATATCACATCATTATTTATGACAAAGATATAAGGAACTTGATCTAAATTTAATCCTTAAAAATAACGGTAATTTAAAGTCGATTGATTATACTGATGATTTTGCATTTTGTTTCTTCTCTTCAGGGAGTTGGCATTCTATTATCAGGATTGTTTGGAACTGGCAATGGATCCTCTGTATCTGTGTAAGACTGAAATCATTCTGGTTGTATACGCTGCTTCAATTTAGAGGAAACAACTTCCTTGTTTGATGAGGTATTTGTTTGATTTCCATATAGAGAAAATGCTGGTCTTTTGGCTTTAACTCGTGTTGGCAGTCGAAGAGTGGTGCAAATATCGGCCGGTTTTATGATTTTCTTTTCAATTCTCGGTGAGTTGAAGATGAAGCTGAGTGCAGTGCTTGTAATTTTGAATATGTAGTTTGCCTTAACCTAGTGCACTTATTCTCATCAACTCTTGCTAATTTTTCTTTACTGTGTAGGGAAATTTGGCGCCGTTTTTGCATCGATTCCACCTCCAATTGTTGCCGCACTGTACTGCTTGTTCTTCGCTTATGTTGGTATGCCTCATTTAAGATATAATCATAAGACAGTTTCTAACTTTTGGTTTACATTGATACTCACAATAAACAGCATGTAAAATGTAATTCTCCACTTCCATTCCTTATTTGTAGGAGCGGGAGGTCTAAGTTTTCTTCAATTCTGCAACCTCAACAGTTTTAGAACAATATTTGTATTAGGCTACTCCATCTTCATTGGCTTGTCTGTGTCACAGTACTTCAATGAGTACACAGCAATTAATGGTTATGGTCCAGTTCACACCAAAGCAAGATGGGTATGGAACTATGAACTATGGATGTGATATTGTGAAGTATAAAAAAACCTTGAATTTGTAATTAGCTTTTGTCATGAATTCACGTACTAACAATTTTATGTGCCTTTCAGTTCAATGATATAATCAATGTCCCATTCCAATCAAAAGCATTTGTTGCGGGTTGTGTGGCATATTTCTTGGACAACACACTACATAAGAAGGAAGCTGCTATTAGGAAAGATAGAGGAAAACATTGGTGGGACAAGTACCGTTCCTTCAAGACTGACACAAGAAGTGAAGAGTTTTATTCACTGCCTTTCAACCTAAACAAATACTTCCCATCTGTGTAACTGTGCAGCTTAACTAATAAAAATAGGGGGTTTCATTTCTTCCAAAAAAAATTGAGTCACCAGAGTCTCTGAAAGGTCGTGATTTGACTTTTTCTGATATGAGATTGGATCTTAGTACAGGTTATAGTTATAATGAAGTCCTCTTTTGCTATAGAATATTCTATAACATTTGTTCTATTGCTTTTCTTTCTGTAAATGCTGACTTGGAAAGTGGATTCACTGTAGTGAGGTGTGTAGTGAAGTGCCCATTTTATTTATCATTCATTATGTTCACTTTTTATTATCTTTATTTCCCGGGATTATTTTAAACTGCATTATTTAATCGGGTTAATGATAGAGTAAAGAATCCATATTTTATTTTTTGAAATGATACAGTACTCCAATTAGTGGTGGTTCTTGCCACATTTTAATCTTCAAATTTTCTTGTAGGTCCTTTCTTCACGTAAAAATACTGTACAACGAAGTGCAATTTCTTTGTATGACATGTAAAAATATTCAACTGAGTTTCCGCATACAAAATCTAAAATAGAAATACGTTTTTATTGTGAAAATTTTTTCACTCTTTTTAATAAAAAAAATGTGTTTCTATTAGATATTTTTTCAAAAAAATTAATTGTAGAATTAAGTTATCTTTTTTATTTGAATTAATTTTGATACAAAATATATTAATGACTATTCACATTACCCTTTTAATCATAATTAAATTAATTGTTATATAAATTATCTTTTTATTTTAATTTAAATTAATGATGATATAAATTACTTTGTTAATGATAATCAAAATAATATTATGAATGAATTTGATAACGATTAATAAAGGTAATTCTTACTATAATTAATTTGATAACCTATATAAATAGTAATTTGTATTCAATTAATTTAATTTTAATTAAAAAAATATCAAGTACTATTAAAAATAGTAAATTGTATCATAATTAATTTGATCATTTTAAAATAGGTAACTTTCATTTTAATTAATAAAAAATAAAAAAAAATAATAAAGATAAGATTTTGTTATATTTTAAAACAAAAATTATACAATAGAATCAAATAAATAATAAAAATAAGATTTTGTTATATTTTAAAACAAAAATTATACAATAAAAATACGATTCTAATGTGTGTCTCAAGAAGATTATAAAAAAAATTGTGTTTCTATTTTACATTTATTTTTTGTTTTAAAAATACAAAACAAAAATAGGATTATATTATGTATCTCCAACAAACTTCATAGCGGATTTTTGTTGTGTATTTAACAGGTGTGAAAAGAAGGAGTACACGGCAAGAGAAAGAGATAAAATGATATTTTTGGGGGATTTTAAAATTTTGTAGGGGTAAAAAAAATTATGATAATGACCAATACTAACAGTTAATGAGAATACGGGAAATTTTACCCCAACTTTACATGTGTTGAGATAGTGGGATTCCAGCCCACCAAGAGAAAGCATAGCAGGCCACGTGTTGGTCTTTAGTGAATTTTTTGGGTTGGAACAATATTTTTTTCATCACTTAATCCAACTAATATCTCACTAATCCAATTTAATTTGACAATAATTCAATGACTTAATTGACTTAACATTCACCTAATCATTTGATTAAAATCTCCAACTTTTCTAACTATATATTTTAACTTCAATTGATTACTTTCATACACATACAATAAATTTCTAAGTTTTTATTAAACGTATCATTTTAAATATTTGATGAGCTTACAAAATTTATTTGAAATTCCTACACATATTTTTAACTTGTCTATATTTATGAAATGTTCTTATGGATAATTTTTTTACAATTTATTTTAATTATATTAACTTAGTTAAAACATAATTTGCAACACAATAATTAAAATGTTAATTAAAAAAGTAACAAGCAAAAGTAAAATAAGAGCTTATGGTAGAATTATTTTTTTTTGAACATCTAGGTTTTATATAGTTAGTTTAGTTTGAAGTTTGAACAGCTAATTTATATAATATAAAATATACAATTCAGTTAATCCAGTTAACAATAATAACATGATGTTGTTTGGCCAACATACATCAGAAAAAGTTTAAAATAGTTGTTTTTTTTTTTTTGTACGAAACAAAAGAAAGCAAGATGAAAAAAACAATTATAAACTTAAAAATAAAGTTCCTATAGCTGCATCAGAGAGCAACTCATCAGGGATGTGATTCACAGTCTGATCAACCTCGAAGTGGACATGGGGATGAAAAGAAGTTTGTTCACACAATAACTTCCCTGTCTAAATTTGCCCCAACGTTACTTCCCAGGGCTTTCTCCAAGAGTTAACGAATCACGAGTAGCTGCACTGCAATAATAGTTGCATATTGTTGAAATGGTAGCATCTGATCCTTAACCATGGAAATAGCATGCATGGAGAGAATCCGACACAAACACCTTCATATTACCCAAGTACCAGGCCAGTTGCAATCCATGCATGATGCATCAAAGCTAGCAGCAATAAAGGCTTCAAATTAATTAGTATGAAATAAAACATTATATACGCTTATGAATCGTACGTGTGTTATAAAAATAAGAAACAATATTGTTTTAACATTTAACTTAATTGGTTGGGTTATATATATATATATATATATATATATATATATATATATATATCCGTGTCATCTTTTAACACTAAAAGAAAATAAAATAAAATTAGAACACTTACTTGATTAAATAAAAGAGTAAAAAAATAGTGTTTTCAAGTTTTAGAACAATAAATTCAAAGTTATAATATTTTTAACAGAAAAAAAGACTATGCACTGACATAAAATAATTTTATATTATCATCAAATTATAAACTATCATTTATAATAAGTTGATTGTTTTTTACAAAATTATTTTGAAAGCCACACAAATTGTGATTTGTGAGTTTTTGATTGGACTGACAATTTTTTTAAAAAAATAAAAGAGCAAAAGATTTAACGTTTACGCTACTATTTGATCATGAAAGAGTGTTTTGAATTATAAAACATCTAAACAATGCCAACATTGACCAGTTTGCAATCCATGAAAGAGCATGATATGTTTGTTTATGGTGAAATCACTAGAGGCAAAACAAAATTATTTGTTCAGTAAAAATGGTTGTTTGGATATTTTTGGAATTTTAAATTTAATTTTACTGTGGTAAAAATTAATTTAAAATTTTTTTAGTTGAGATCATAATTTTTTTTATATAAAATAAACATGTTTTTATACTGCAAAAATAATATTTAATTATTTTTTCTAAATTTTTTTGAAGAAAATTCTTAATTTATTTTTAAGATATTATTTTCAAACAAAAATTAATTTTTTAACATCAATTTTTTTTCAATCAATTTTTCACTTCAATTCCATCAAAGCGTATAATAAATAATCCACCATATCCAAGTCAAGAAGATATGCTAGTTGATCCATGTTGGAAAAACACGGCACAAAATCAGCTTCTCAAGTTCCTTCCTACGTAAACCCTATAGTCCACAGAGTCAGAGGGAGTAAGTAATGACAGGAACACGCACCAGCAAAGTTTTTTGTATTTATTTTATATAAAATAGGATTAATAATTTAGTTGAATAAACAAATATTGTAAAGGAAAATAACATATTCTTGGAGGAGCTAAGCTAACAGAGAAATGGCGGGAGAGAGGTCAATTTTGGTGGGCCTTCAATGGGAAAGCCCGATTTAGATGGGACCATTTCTTCATAATCAGATGATGCTTCTTTTATAACGCAAACGCATTCAAAGTAAAAGACAAACCAATCTATACACATTATATATATAATGGACTACACCCTTGGTTGAATATATTGTTATATTATAAGATGTCTCATTATAAAAAAAAAAATCAAATCATTATCAAAATAAATTAAAAATTTTAAAGCTAACTAAATTATTAATATACTAATATACTGCGCAAAAATATTAAACATAAAAATCACTAGTCGTAATTTATCTATTAGAAAATATATTAAAAAATTGTTACTTGAAGAATAGTATGTTAATAGCCTTTCCTCTTATACAAAGACTTGAATATTGGGAGAGGTTCCCCTGACCCTGAACGCAGGATAAGGGAAGAAAAATAATGAAAATGAAATAGAAAAAGGTGTTTTTATTTAAAAGGAAAATAGAAAATGATGTTATAGTCATACAAAAACGTTGAACCAAACAAATTTTTTATCCAAGTAAATTAGACTTATCGCTAAAAACTCCTTCACGTTTTTAATCATCAAATTTCTAACTTGATAGTTTGCAAAAGAAAATACTTCCTTTCCCTAATATTATACATTTCCTTATATATTTTGATTGGAAATAAATCAATAAATTTATTATATATAATGATTTATTTTTTTTACTGGATAATGATTTATAATTAGATAATTATTTATATTTTTTACACTATAATTAGTTACTCATTCATAATATAAAATGACGAGTGTTACTTTTTTATTTTAATCTAATTGTATTTTTTACTTTTAACTTTTATTTTTTTAAAAATAATTTCAAATTTTGTCTTTCGTTAATTGTTCATTAAATGACTAACCACGCTAACATTTTTTAGTTGTTTTTCATCGTCACTAAATGCACTATTTAAAATAAAGTGTTTTTAATATAGTATTGGTTAAAAATTGTCATTATTATTAATTTTTATTTAATAAAAACATGTTTTATTCGTTTGTTATATTACTCTGACCACGGAGTTCAATTCCATCAAAATCAGCAAATTATGTTAAAAATACCTATTATTTTTTAATTTTAAATTCAAGCGTTTAATGACAATTAAAACCTGTCAGAACGTGTTATTAGCGTTGTTAGTCAATTAGAGACAGATGACAAAAGATAAAATCTGCTAAGATTTTTAAAAAAGTGGGATAAAATATGCTAGAATAATTTTGCTGGAGGAAAAATTCTCTAAAATCTAAAAATTGTAAGTAAAAAGTATAATAAGTCTTTTATTTTTTCAAGCACCACCTTAAAACTCCCAAGTCCCAAGTCCCAAGTTTGTGTGAGTGTATCTATTCCCTTCCACCGTCACACGCGCTCTCAGTGGGCGTGAGTGAGAAATTTCTGAATTGTTGGTTCATTCATTCTACACCAGTCACCGAAACTAGGATCGCAGCTATCATTTAAGAGATGAGAACCCACTTCATGGCTTCTATCTACTTTGTGTGGTCCATGAAAATAATGCCACGCCAAAGTTGGCCCTTTCATCTCCAGCTGAAAGTGAAACCCACTACAACCCTCTACTACTGTACCATCGTGTTTCTGTGTGTGCTCTTTTTCAAATTAGTATCGTTTATCTACTTTAGTCTAGTGATTATGCACATTCTCATTCCGGTATGATTATGAAACAACATGGAGAATAGTCTCAAAACAAGTGATTCAAATTTTCATGCACCTCAACATTATATACATTTGGCGTTAATCATTGGCAGTGCCACTGGTCTACTTGTTCTTGTCAAACATGGAATACATGTTGCGCCATATTATATGTCTCTTTCACCGCTCACTCTCTTGCATCTCTTATCTTTTCAATTTTCTATGCATCCTTCTTGTTGTTGTTGCTCGAATCATACTAAGCAATCACCGTTTCCTAACATGATTAAAACGCAAGCAGATATTTCTTTTCATCATATATGCAAATTTAAGAATCAATAAAATATCTCTGAAATCTTAAACAATAGTATTATTTTTAAAAATAAAAAACGAATAATAATAATAATAATAATAATATCGAAGTCTCGATCTTAATGGCATAGTCATGAGAGAACACATGGGCCGTGTCCGTTACTGTGCCAGTGCCAGGCTATCATCTAACAAACTTCATGTATTTGTATATTCTTATTTTTCTCTGGAATTTGATTATATATAACTAGTATTGTGTTACATATATAGGAGATGGAGACGTTAAATACTGCTGCACTAAATTAATAGGCTACCTAGATTACATGATTACATAAAATAATGGGTCGGTCAATGAAAAATAATTATTATTTCTTACGGACTATTATATTTATGTCATCCTCTAACTCAAGAACACAATTTTCGTCACATTTCTAAGAACTATTCCTTGACACAATATGGTTTTCCACCCTCAGTCAGAAATCAGAATTAAGCATGGATGCAACTAATGATCAAGAAGCATACTGTCAAGCTTCCCATCTAATATATATTTACCATCTGCACTGCACCTATAGATGAGTTTACCCTAAGATACGTACATTTATATCTCTTAATATAGTATACTGTTACTCTGTTGAATAAATAATATGTGTGCGTGGAACTGTTATACATATTTAATTTATCAGAGATCTCGTGGAAAAAAAAACACTAGTTGTCGAAATGCATACTTGCCTATATATCTTACTCATCGATCTGTCATATGGCATTCACTCTAAACAAGTCAAACATAATATGTATAATTTATATATAGTTTTTAAAATAAAAGTCGCATGTTGTAAAAAAAAAGTAACATGTGTTCATAAGATATTGTTATTTATTATTATTAAAATATGTACATGATTAGAATGCGTGCATCAACGATATGTAAAAAAAATTACCATAAACTGTTTGTTATAAATTATTGATGGACTTTTATAATAATTATTTTATATAAAAAATTATACCAATAATATATCAAAATTAAACTCTTAAAATATTTAAAATGGTATTTATGATTTTTGATTTGCATTATATTTTATAAACTCACACATGCGAAACAAATTGCTTTTATAAAAATTGTACATATTAAATACGGACGTACTTTTACCGCCTCTTTGATAATCATGAAAAGAAATATGATATGATAATAAGATAAGAACAAGATAAGCTTTACTTTTATACATTGTTTGACGCACACAAATAATATTATTGGATTATCTTATTCATTATTTTATATCAACCAAATAATGATAGACGATAATAGTGATGACAACGATAGTATTATAGTGATTATAATGACAATGATAACTGATGATAGAGACAATGATGATTTGTGATAAAAGCATGAATGTTGGTAATAATAATGATAATAGTAAAAGTGATGGTGACATGCAGTGGAGATGATGTGAAAAGTGGTTACTTAAATTAAAATGTTCTTAATTATTTAATATTTACATAGTACTTTTATTTTTGAAGTTTACAACTTACACCATTAATAGTGAATATTAAATGAAGATGTATTTAAAAAAAAATATTAATTAGACTTTAAAATTCTAAGACAACAATTATTTTGAAAAGTAAGAGACAAAGTAAGATGTATGTTATTTGTACTAAAAAAATGTATGTCATTTGTTAGATATGCATCTTCATATATCTTATTTTATCTCTTAAAAGAGGAAATGAGAACAAATAAAGTTTACGAAGATGCATATTTAAGAAGATGTATGTCATTTGTGTACAAAACATTTTTTTTTATGGCTGCATGCACCATTGCTGTTAATTTAGTGGCCACTATTCTTTTATTTTTTTGGAGTGTAATGTCCATTGTCCTTGCGTCAATGTCGGAGTTCTGAAATCTAAAATGTCGAATATAAAACCTTATATACCCTATAAACTAAGGTATATAACCTAGGGACTAGAGAGAGATATGTCTTGGGTAAGTAGTTGGTAGAAGAAAGAATTACCTTATGAACAAGGACATTTCATTTTACCCTAAGAAGGTAGACCACGAGAATGTAACGTCTTAGAGGTGCACATCACATCACCTAGGCTGCCAAAGTCCCCCTTCTACTTTAGTCTTGTTTCCTCACCCCTCCAATCCTAGCCTCCCACGTCTATCCATGTTGGATAACACCTTTCACCACTTCTCTTTCATCTTTCCTGTCTTGGTCCAATTTCCCGCACCCCATTTTGGGTTCCATTTTATCCTTTTTTTGCAAATGTATCTTTCTACTGCCCCTTTTTTAATCTCCACATTATCATTTCTATAAAGTTAGGGATTTTTTTAAACTATACAAATTTTTTATAAAAATAATTTTATTCAAGTTAGATATAATTATTATGAATATTTCAATTTTTTCTTTAAATATTTAACATTGCATATATAAAATTTAAAGTCAAGACACTACTTAAAGGTGAAACTAACTGAAACTACCACACATAAGTTAGTCCGGTTGGTTGGTGGTTAAAGTTCGGGACTCTAACACTAAGCTTAGAAAGCCTTGCCATTTATCAACTAGTAGTATTTATAAGCCTCTTAGTATATCAGTTTGTTTGCCCCTTGAAAACTTGTGGCTGCTATTGGCATTGTAGTGAGGGGCTTCAACACTCTCTTCCACTTTTCTCCTCGTTATCCTCATCTTGTCGTGCGTGTGTGTGTGAGAGAGATAGAGATGGGAAATTGCCAAGCCGTTGACACTGCGACTCTAGTGATTCAGCAACCCAATGGGAAAGTAGAAAGGTTGTATTGGCCTGTAAGTGCTAGTGAAGTGATGAAGACCAACCCTGATCACTATGTTGCTCTTCTTATCTCCACCACATTGTGCTCATCCAAGGTCAATGAAAATTTCTCAAATAAGAGTGACAATACCAACACCAACACCAACACCACCAACCCTGTTCGCCTTACCCGCATCAAGCTTCTCAAGCCAACAGATACCCTTATGCTTGGCCAAGTTTATAGACTAATCTCAGCTCAAGGTTAGTTGCAACTTTCAGCTTCAGTTTAACCCTTTGTTTTTTTTAGCTCTTTTATGTTGCTCTTTGCCCTTAAAATGTTTTATGCTTGTTCCAAATTTAAATCTTTATGAGCTGTTTTTTTTCCAGAGGTTATGAAGGGTCTTTGGGCAAAGAAACAAGCAAAGATGAAGAGAAACTTGTCAGAATCAGAATCAGCACAAAAGCCAAATCTGATGAAGGAAAGGACAGACAAATCAGCAAGGAGGTCTGAACCGGAGGACAACCAGGTAAATCTCAATGAAAGTTTGGTTTTTACTGTTTCTACTTCCCTAGTTGTTTATGATTGTCAAAATCTTCAAGACCAGGAACAGCTTGAGTAGAATGGTGCCTGATGTAGTATTTTTTATTATTGTCAACCAATTTTTCATCAAACAATATCTTTTTCATGAACAGTAAATAATTGTTGGAGTATTTCTTAGAAGGCTTGGTTTTGCAAATTGATTTAGATGTATTTCTAGTTCTAGTCACTAATCAAGGCTTTACATAGTTTTGTTTGGGAACTTGATGCTTCATAATTTTCATTTTCTTGATCCGTTTACTCTCTAATGGCTTAGACTTGTATATAATTAAGAAAATTTACATGAACCAAGGAAATATTAGATTTTCAAAGTTTAATTGCAAGGAATTAGATTAGTGGATTTTATTCAGGAAAAGAAAGAGATCGAGAGAGTTAATTAGTTTTGTTTAAAGCTAAAATAATATTGTATTAATTTGGCGCTTTCACCTATGTGGTTTTAATTTTTTTAATTATGATTTTTAGGAAACCAAAGCTGAAAGACACGGGTCAAGGACAACATCAACTAATAATGCTTCTAGTGCCACAGCTAAGTCAAGAACATGGCAACCCTCTTTAAAAAGCATCTCAGAGGCAGCCAGCTGATCTGTGTTTTAAATCCTTCCCACATGTGATGTGAGGGACAGAGGAGCATTGAGAGACACTCAAACCACCAAATACAAATTAATCCCCGCTCCATGATTGCTTAGATCTGTGGAAATTAAAATTAAATTAAATATATAGTACATTCAGGGAAGCCAGAAAAAAAAAAAACTGAGGGAGATGATAAAATTCCCTTCGGTTGAACAACTGGGTTCATGCATAATAATTGTGTATAGTAAAGGTTGACATATTGAACTTCAATTAATGTATTCAGATATTACTTTGTAGTGAAATCAGTCTTCATCATCATAAGTTCACTGTTATTGTTATGTTTTTTTTTTTTTTTAAAAGTATATGGCTCATAATACATCGACATCAGACAGATAATTACCAAAGATAAAAATATATAGCTATAATGAACAAACTGAAAAAAGTTATATATTTGTGAGAACTGTCGCACAAAGGCTTAAACAAATCATGGTTTTAAAAGACATTTGTAGCTTTATACTTCAAGGCTTAAGGGTAACTGAGAGAACATTAACCTTAAAAAAATGAAACAAGTTTGCACCAGATTCTTTTTTTTGTTACACAATTAAGGGTAATGTTAAAGTGCTAATAATTTGGTTATCTTTTCCCCAGATCCACGACCTGTTATACATATAAAAGAAAACTTAAATGAGGCAATAAAGCACGCCATATCATTTGCACAAAACTTTTTCCATGTATCATTTTATTCTACAAACTTTCTGATCTATTTACTCCACCAAAGGCAGTATCAGAGTGGATGACATATTCCATATTATTACGAGTGCAATTTGTAGGTGGTGAAATCTATACAAAAATTAATACAAATTCTATACAAGAATTTGCGCTTATGTGTAGACAAATAGTGTAAACAAAATTGTTACTATTATCTTCAGTTGAAGCTTAACCATAATTCTCATAGTAATAGTATTCATCAAACCAAAAACTACACAACGCAAATAAAAAAAAAATACATTATTGAACAGTATCATTGATGTATCAAGAAATAGTTTAGATGGGACAAGAGCTTGGTTGTCTCCAACCACTTGTGTATTTTAATAATTATAAGAATAACCCTTAATCAGTGTGAAGAAGAAAACTAGTAAGATAAACAATGTGTGGAGTCCAGATGAAAAGTAAAAGGAGTGACGAGAAGGAAGGATGTGAGACAACACAAGGTTTACTTTAAAACACTTGCAATATCAATGTGCCTGTGCATAGTTCATCACTTTAGACATCCATGACACCCCAGGGATATTTTTTGTTGCATTAAGAAGCAGAAGAATTTTTATTTTTTTCCCGTGGCCCATTGCATTATTCGTACCAATACTTTATCTCTGTCTAATGCTAGTAATAAAGCAAAAGACACTTTATTTTGCTTTGTCTTTTTTTAATTGTTTTCTTTCCCTGGCTTAAAGATATTGCATCAACTCAGATTAAATAATAAAAAAAAAACAAGAAAGAAAAAACTATAGAATAGGACAATTGCAACCAGCTCACCACTCGTGCACTTCCTACGCATGAAATTTAGTTTGCACTGCACGAGGGGTCTCAAGATTCCATCATAGACTACATAGAATTCCTTCCACACGGCCCACCAATATTTGGCTTCTTTAACTTTTCTTCCCCAAAGTGCTTTCTTTTAGTGTTTAAAAAATCCATAACATCAGCCACACTATGCAATATGCATTCTTTCTTTCTTGCTTGCTTTTTGTTTGTCTATTTTTTTTTTCTTCACTTTATTTTCTCTCTGTATGATGAACAATCATGGAGGATACGCATAGCTATTCGAGCAAAACGTGCCTTCTTTCTTTCCAGATTGCAGCTCTGTGTTTGGGCCTTTAGTTTGTATTATCTCTTTCAGAACAGTTCCACAAGAATACTAGCTAGAGATGCATGTATGTGATATACATACCCTGAAAAAGAGGAAGTGGATGTCTATTTTGTCTGTTTTTTCATTATTTTTTTTTTAAATTATGGGTTCCAAATGTAAGGAAGTCTCACATTATTTGTCTCAATTTTTGGACTTGTAATTTATATCTATTTATATATTTATTGAACAATTTCATTTAGAGTCCATTGATTTTAAGTTGAAATCTAATATGATATCTGAGTCTATAGTCCATCTTGATCATTTGCCTATTTTGAAAGCCTCGATGTTCCAGCAGACATTTGTGGCTTATATATATATGGGGTAATTTTACTTAGTATCAATTAGTTTTAAGGGAAAATCTAACACCAAAAATATGATAATCTTTTGTTAGAAGCAAATTCAACCAAACATTGCTTGGACTGAAAGTGTACATACACAGAAAGAGACCAATCATAATTGGACAGCAGATACAAACAGCTAGTAAACAAATTAAGAAACCGCCTTCAAAGTTTGACTGATAATGTATGATTTTTTAGATTTTTTTTCTCTCCAAGTGACATGTACCCCTTAGCAAAACGTTTAGGTGATGAATTGAACTTGCATTCCGTTCATTATTAAATCCTTTTCCCGGGCTGCACCAAATAATCAAATAAATGAGAAGAGTGTTTATAATCTTTGTCTTGGGAACAAATCCCTCATACGCAGGGCAACTAGAGTGGTTGCGGATTACTCGGCCATAAACATGTTTACAACTCAAGTACACTCAAAACGATATTAGTTATGCGTACAAATCTTGTAAATCTTAAAATGAAAACCTGGACATTTGCCGAGGACTAAATTTGATTCTAGAAATGAAAAACAAGATTTATGAAGATTATTCAAAGCGGAATAAAGAATCAAAGCAGAATAAATAATCAGGAAGTCCTCATTTGATTGAACAATATAGGTGAATTGTTGTAAAAACTCTTGTATCTGAGTTTGATTATTACGGATAAAAAAAAAAGAAGCAAAATAAAGATGTGTTAATATACATATTTTTTTTCACTTTCAAAGACAATCCATATTATTAGACACTAAACGGAACATCTCTGTCAAAAGAAATTCGAATATTAGTTTGTTACATTGTGAGGGACTAATCCCCCTACTAGATCCAACTCTCAGGTAATATATGTACCAATATATAATTTATTAGAATAAATACCAAAATACATATTAATTACTTTTCAATTCCAAATAAACAAAAAAAAATCCAAAAAAATTAAAGATCACTATACAAGCTTGCCTCACAAATATTGCGACATACATAACAAAACAACTAGAATTTGGTAATGTAACAGTGGCACTTGATGCTTAACTAGATTCCTCAGCTGGAGTTGTATCAGTATTGCCATTACTCGGATCCGGATGTTGTGTTGTGTTCTCAGTGATGACGACTTGGACAATGTCATGCTTGTCTAATTGACTGAAGTTGCCCTTCTGCTTGAAGAGCTGAGTATGGTGGTGTCTACAATAAAGACGATGTTCATGGGCAACATAATTTGATGGGCTTATTACACAACCTCCATGAGTGCACCTGAAACAAGACTTGTGGTAGGATTTGCCATCAACAGCCACCTGAGAAAAAGAACCGTGCCATCAGTCAAATAGAAGCAGTTGAACCCCAACAAGACAACAACATGATATATATGATCTAGCATATTTAATGGTCTTAGCAGATCTTATATGTTTTTAAGTGTTTACACCAGGTTTTTCACTTTGTTGTTTGTTGTCACTCTTTTATTTGAATTGGCATATGTACAACTGTTCTGTTTTCATTTATAGTTGATTCGTTTTCACTAGTTGTTTTTACTTTATTTTGCTTTTGTCATTTTGTTTAGCATTTCCTTTACAAAACCATATAAATAAGAAATAAGTAAAGAGTGTGATATTTTTGTATTTGTTCATACATTATTCGTCGTGAATGTTCTGTTTGGAGTTTGACAAGTTTTATATTGGTTGTGGAGAACCTAACGCAATTCTCCCCTTCTTTACCCGAGCCTATCACTAATGATGAGATCATAAGCAACGTTAGTGAAAAACTGTAAACTAAGAAGAAGAAGAAGAAGAAGAAGAAGAAGAAGAAGAAAAACACTGAAATTTGCAATGCAAGTTTACTAGGCCCATTGGACAATTTCTGCTAATGTGAGCTGTGTTATTTTTGCTGTTATTTCTGGCTCTTCAATTCTTTTATTTACCCCTTTTACAAATACTGTTATACACTTATACTAACTTGGTATTAGACTTCAAAAAATAGGAGGAGGCCAATGACAAATTTGACTCGAATTTTGACTTTCAGCTGAGGTTCCTATGGTTCCAAGCCATCGTTTACTCCATAGGCTCTCTGTTTCATGGTTTTGTATTTCTGTTTCTAGTTCTACTTCTATGTTTAATAATATTAAGCTAATAATCTTGTATCTTCATGTGTTAATTAAAGGTCTAAAATTTTACCAAAGAATACAGGGAGTGGTCTAATCTAAATAGTATCTTTCAAAGTGAATTTGCTTTTAACGTAAGCGCTAAGAATGTATCTACTATTAATTTAATTTAAGTGTATCATGATACTAATCAATTAAAATTTAAGGTACATAGATTCTTAATTGTTTCGGATAAAAAAAAAAGATTCTTAATTGTTCCTTTTAAAGACACTTATTCTAGAAAAGCATTTTTTAATGAGAATATTCAAAGATTACTAAACACACTATCACAATAATTATATACCTTTTCAATTGGGTACACTGTTTTCTTGCAACCAACACACTTTTCCTGTGTTCCAGAGAATAATCTTGAAACCTTGTTGTTGGTTTGGACCTGTAGAATTCCCAAGAGACAATATAAAATGAATTAAATTAAAAAGACAAGTAGCAAAATTAAACCTCCATTTCCAAACACTAAATATGAATCCTAATTAAGGAGAAAAAGAAATGCTTTTTGTGTGTATTAAGAATGTGTAAAAACCTGATCAGCAGATCTTTCAACCCGAGCACTTCTTGGAATACCTGAAAGCATAAATACAAGTTGCTGGTAATTTTATTGTTAGAAATACAAAAAAGTATTTATGTTACTTAAGAAACAAACTATATAGCAGTAATTCACCTTCAAAACTTTTGTCCAAGCTGCCGGTCATCTTAAACAGTTGATCAAAATGAGGCTTACAGTATAGGACTCCCTCAAAGGAACAATAATTACTCAGCTGCATGGATGCACGAGGAAAAGACGATTAAGAATTTATGCACAACATATTGTACTATTTAAAAATTCTGTGAGTAGAAATTATTTCCTCTGTCTCAAATTATTTGTCTTTTAATATAATATATACATTTAAAAAACTATTAATTAGTTTGATGTAATATATTTTATTTAAAATGCCCTTAAAATAAAACATTATATTATAGTTGTGAATTAATTAATATTAGGAGCAAAATAATCAATGAGAAAAATACTGTTGAAAAAATTAATTACTAATATTTTTTTATTTTCTAAAATAATAAATATTTTAAGAAAAATCAAAATCCCCAAACAAATAATGGAGTATAAAGTTGTCACATGATCCCAAACTTTAAATCTATAGAGCAAATCAGTGGTTCATGTGATTGGCTTACAGTTACAGATTCAAAGTTGTGAAGGAATAAAACTACTAAATTTAATGAGTCAGCTAGAAACCCATGTAAATGAATAAATGTAATGTGCATTGCAAGCTATTAGATAAATTGTATGCTTCCAGATCCAGATATGAATTCTTAAATTACTATAAGTATAATAAAAATAAATATGAATAACGCATCTGAGAGTAGTTTTCTTGTAGTTATATGCATACCATATTACCATTTACTGCCCATACTGCTATTTATGAAAGTTTGGCAAAGTTGACAAAAAAAAAAAAAAGGAAAATGCATCTGGAATGGTAATCAAAGAAAAAATAAATAGTTTTGAAAACAACCTCACAGAGTAATCGTATTTCCACCGCTCAACCACGTCATTTTGTTAAAATTTCTTCAAAATCTTTTGATAAAATTAAGTTTTTCCTTCATGGTCATGCCTAAAGAGGGAAATGCATGATCGTATGCGACAAGAGATTGTGCTCTTAAAAAAGTTGGAAATGCAAAGCAGGAAATGACATCTGGAGAAGAGTGTTAAGCACTCTTTGAACATGGATTCGTCTTAGAATCTTCCCTACTCAGGGCCACATTCTCCATATTCAATCTGATAAGCATATAATATATCTCTATTCTCTATCTGTTATTGACACTAGATCTTCCTTCCTTTCTAACATCCAATAGATATCATATCATCATTTCTGGTATCTTAATCCTTAATTCTATGACTACATTGCTCCTTTTCCCTATCTGACTCAAGTCACTTTGTATGATTATTACTAGAAACAGACAAATATTCTAGCAGGCATTATTTAACAAAATGTCCTCATAAGGTTCACCATGCTAAGAAGCATAAACTAAAATCATCATCAATCCAAAAGAAGAAAAGAAAAGAAAAGAACCAAGTGACTAATCTAAAGAGTGATGAAAGCTTATATGAAGCATTGATCCAAGCAAATAAAACTCAATTTAAAAGCATGATCCTACTCCTTTGTTTTTGTATGGTCTCACCTTGAGGGTACCCTTACAGTGGTGACATCTGAAGCAAGATTTGTGGTACACCTTGTTGTCAGCAGTGAGTTGTTCCACCCAATACACTTTCTTTTCACATGCTGTGCACTTCTGGGTAGTGCCTGCAAATGTTGCCATCTCAAATGAAGATTGAAAATCGCACTTGGAGAATTGAATAGAGGTTGAAGACTTTATTTCTTCCTTGTATTTTTTTTTCTCCAAAATTCTGTGATGGGAAAATTTGCAAATTGGGTCACAGTCATGTCATGTTCAATTGAACATTGGTTTATGGGTCTGTTTGGATATAAATTGTTCTAAAATCACTTCGAAGAAGAAAGTAAAAAGAAAAAATAAAATAAATTTTTTCATAAGTTAAAATGAATTTTTCATTAATTAATTTGTAAATATCATATCATCTTTTAGAAAAGTTATATTAGTAAATTTCTAAAAATTAATTAATGGATAATTTATTTTTATTTGTAAAAAAATATATCTCATTTTTTTTTCTTAATTTTTTTTTCTAGAAATACTTATAGAAAAACTTAAACAAACAAATTTTATATTTAAGACTTAGAACAAAAGACAAAAAATAACAATGTTAGCTGTATGTATTCATAATGGCCGGTTTGATTATTTGATTTGGGGCTAGCTGATGACGGCTTTGGGCCACCCATGGCACTGCCAAAGCCTCTGCTGAAATGACCATTCTACCATCAACCAAGACAGATATGTATGTATGTACCGTGTACATTTTTTTTCTTTGCCCCAAGGATATATTTCCGTTCACAGTCAAAGAGTCATTCTTTTCAAAATTAAAGATCATCAAATTTAATCTTATCTATTTTAATCAAATATTTTTCATACATATAACTGGAAAATTAAATATTTGTCAACGTACTTAAAAAAATCATATTATATACCAACTATATTAAACCTTATCGGTATATGTACTATGTACATGTCTTTGTCATGCAATGTTATATTATATTATTCAGGTGGATTGACATATTTATCTGGTGGCAGAGAAAATGTGGCTTTCATTCTAGTTTCTGCATAGATTTAAAGTAACTAAATTGGGTGATGAGAATTACCTAGGCCACTTACCAATCAACAATAAAAATAATTAACTTTTTTAGTTCAAATTGAAAATGATATATATATAAAATATATATAAAACTGTAAATTAAACACTGAAAACATGAGTGAATTATTTCAATGACATTTGTTTCCTGTTGTGTATACAGAAAAGTAAAATAATAAAATAGTGACTTAAGAAGGGTATTTATCAAAATTTCTGTTGACCAACAATCACGTCTTATGATTTTAAAAAACCAATTTGTAAAAAACTTGATTGGCCGAAATATCAGACATTTTTTTGTTAAGTCAAGAAGGTTGGGTGCATGAACAACTCAAGAATTCAAAGTAAATGACCCTGGCCCATCATTTATTTGAGAGTAATGTAATCAAATACTGGGGGCACCCTCTCTCTTTTATCACGTTCGGCGTTTATATAAGAAATTCTTTTAGGCATTTTTTTATTTTTATTTTCTTCAGAAAAATTATTACCCGCTATTGCTGCACGAATAGGTGCCTAAATCTTTTAAAAGTCACTAAATAAACACTTTTCAACTTTTGAAAAAAATACTTTTAAAATACAGTAGAATTGTTTTTCTAGCATACAAAGGTCAACTGTAAGAAACATTGAATAAATTTGAAAATCTGTTTTTATGACTAAAAGGAGCCTTAATTAATGTGATTGTCAAAGCTTTCAATGTTTTAATTCATCTGTTTTGAAGTTAAAAAATAAAATAAAAATATAGTTTTAAAGAGGTTTCTTTAGCAAAGAAAATAATTATATTAACTTTATTGGAGACTCTCGTACCATCATCATCTTGATAGACTTTATTTTGAAATCACACATGAACTTATTTAGGAGTCTCGTACTATCATTACCACTTATCTAGATAAAGACTAGTAGATAAAATCTATACATCTGCAAATAATCAACAGCTTAAACTTCAACGAATATTTCAAAAGTAGAATTAAGATAAACATCCTAAAATTGAAGGTTCCAAATGTTTAAATATATTATATGATATGATACATAAACATGATAGATAATCATATACATTATAATGAACGCACCGTAATAATATTCTTTTTTGTTAATGGAGAGAATGAATTATTGCAAGCATATATTCTTGTACTTGTTCAAACTTCTTGTGATTTTAATGAATAATGATGTTGACAATCCATGTAAACTGTACTAAGTACAAAGCCAGATTGGCTGAACTAGGCAGCTAAAGTATTTTGCATGCTACTACTATAATATAAACAAATAGTACTATAGCAAATAATACATTTATTGATGTACCAAGTCTATTCTATCATTATATGATACCATGACTTTAATTTGAAACGTGACAACCACACAATAAAATGCGCGTGGCAGCATCTGCAACTGTATAAGCGCCATTATGGACACTTGGACAGATGGGAGAATCATTTTTTATTATTTAAAAAGTATATATTTTTGGTGATATTTAAATTATTGTTATTTAATTTGAAATTTTATAATATTTTAAATAAAAATAATTATATATTTTAATTTCTTTTAAATTCGTTATGATAAATATAAACAAAATATAAAAGAATCATAATGATATTGAATGGCTAAAAATGAGTTTTTATGATATTTTTTATAACTTGTGATGAATTCTAAAAATCATATAGTATTATTGAGCGAGTGAAAATGATTTATTTAGTTAAAGTATTAGTGTTTAATTTTTAACTACAATTATAAACTATAAAAAAATAGTCTTTGATCCAATAATTTAGAAACACATGTGATAACTTATGTTAGAAAAAAAAAAAACTAACTAACTAGAGATGAGGTGCAGTTTAGAATTCGGGAGTCCAAACCGTCTGAACGAACCTCCTGTCTGATGAGATAGGATATTGGTTTCTTTATAGAATTAGTAGGAGTATATTTTTTTTTTAGCTTTATTTATGAATTTAATTTGAATGCACTAATATAACGATTTCTTTTATGTGCTGTCATGATACTTTTATATTTAATTAGTCAATCTTAGGATATTCTTCGTTTGAAGGGGCAGCTAGACTATTGAGAATTTTACATTCCATTTCTTTTTCTAATATAATTGAGAATTGGATAAATAATTAATTATTATTCACAATAAATTTATTAATTTTATAATAATTATTTTTAAAATTATACTTATCAGTATCATTTTTTTTATAAATTAACACTGTAAAAATTCTTATACTTTACAGTATATGAAAAGAAAACTCTTATTTTATTGTATAAAAAGACATCATACTATTGATTTGGAAAGCGTAGAAATAAAAGTTTAAAAACTCGTATTGTTAGTTCAGAACTCCATTCAATATCTTCATTTCATTTTTACTTGGCTATGAGCAAATCCTATAGGGTTCAAGGGGTGTATCTTAAATAGGTAGAGTAAATAGTCATTTTTGTTTCTAAATATATAAAATGTTAACAAGTTTATCTCCAAAATATGATAATTCAAATTTTTGTCCCTCTTAGTAAAAAAAGTGTGACAAATTCATTCATCGGTTAACTTTCGTATGTTATCATTAATTGAAAGAGCCTACGTGACATATTCAGAGATAAATTTGTTAGCGATTTTTTAAAATATAATTTAATCTTCATCTTCTTCTTTTTATTGCAAGTATAAAATTATAATAAATACTTAAAAATTAGGAAAATAAATATAATAATAAGCATAATAATGATTAATAAATATTGTTTTGAAATTTCTATTATAACAATATTATGTAATGAAAAAATCAAGTTGAGTCTCATTTTTTTGTTGTAAGGATTAATTTAATGATTGTGTAATTTTGTTTGAGTCTCATATTTTAGATAAGGTAATTTCACATTAGAAATTCCAAAACGAAAATATGAGATAATAATTTATCCAAAATATGAGGCTCAAACAAATTAAAATGCACAGTAATTAAATTAATCCTTACAAACTCAAGTTGGTTTGTCACTACCTAATGTTGTCATAATATAAATTTAAAAGCAATAGATAGATTATGCTTATTAATCAATATTAATTATGTTTTTTTCTAACTAATGTTTGCTTTTTTTTAAGTGTTTATCGTAATGTTACTCTTGCAATGATTAAAAAATGAAGAAGATGAAAATTAAATTATATTTTGGATAGAGCGCTAACAAATTTGTCCCTAAATATGTCACGTAGACTCTTTTATTAATGGTAACATACGAAAGATAACATATGAATAAATTTGTTGCACTTTCAAGAAAAAAAAAATTGTATTTTTATCTCTCGAAAATGAATTTATCAACACTATACACAATTAAAGACGAAAATGACTATTTAACAAATCTATAACTCAAAAGATCCTTTTTATGAGCTAAATGAGCCAACTAATTAGCCACAGCATAGCATTTGCTTCTCTGTACACAATTACAATTATATACTTTTTTGAACAGTTAAATACAAATTCTAGAATCAAGTTTTGTCTAAATGTTTGTGAGTGGATAATCATACTTAAGAGCTTAATTAGATTTAATCAATATATCACCGCCGATATTATTATGAAAGAGCTACGTAAACAGCCTCACTGTTCCATTCTGAAGAATCACAGGCTCTACCTTGCCAGCACCAGGCAACGATTCCAATCAACATGAATCAACCTCACAAACATTTAGACAAAGCTTGATTCTAGAATTTTGTATTAACTGTTCAAAAATTATTGTCAACTCCTCTATCTCTTCACTGAAGCCCCTCAAATTTGATGGTAAAGCCAGAATTTTTAATTTTTTTTAAGGCCAAAAGAAGTTTACTAAGAACACAAGTGGTCCGAAATAAAGCACAAGCTAGGTGTGCCTTATCCGACACCATTCAAATTTACAAATTAAACAACTGCATAAAACAAACCACTGGGTTTAATATCCATGATGATAGTGAATATAAAAACCTTCCGAACCTAAGCCATTACCATTTACCACACTGATAAAAGCCTCCAAAATCTCATGAATTTGTATCTCCTTTTGCTAAAACACCGTTTTATTTCTTCCAAGCCAAATCGCCCAGATCCCTGCACACCAAATTGCATCCCACCCTTCTTTATCTCTGATAGCCCTGAAAGTCCTTGAAACTGTTGCATATGATCCTTCAAATTATTCTGAATTCGGTAGTAATGTCCAACCACTGCATACATATACCAAACTCTCGAAAACCACTCACATTAAAAAAAAAAAAAATGTGTAGTAGATTCCAATTCTTTCTTGCAACCAACACATTAGCTTTCCTTTTGACCAATTAGCCCTCTCTTGATCAAATTTTCTGTTGTTGGTATCTTGTTCCTGATTGCTTTCCAAACAAATAAAGAGACCTTTGCTGGAACTGTCTAATTCCAGAAAAAAAAAATCCACTCCTAAAATAAATTTCTATCCCATTGGAAAAACTTCCTTCTCCAAACCCACTTACCATCTATCCATTCTCCTAACTCCTCTATAGAAGCCTCTCTATTCTCGGCAATTAAAAATAATCTGTGCCATATCTATCCTTTAAAAGCCCTCCCTCCAACCACGGGTCTTCCAAAAAAACTGTGCTCTTACGATCTTACCATTCCCCACCCCCTTTCTAATTGAGTCCTTAAGCCATCCCTTCGAATAATCTGTTATAGTTTAATAAATAAAATTTGTATTTTTTATTATAAAATGATGCGGCATGCATGTTCCTTTATGTCTCGAGGAGAATTTGCGGCATGGGGAGAAAAAGTCGGGAGCGTTAGAGTGTTGAAAGTAGAGAAGAGAAAGTTGGGACTTGGAGAGACAAAAGAGATCGATGATGAGGTCAAAGTCAAATAGCTGAGAGAATGTCAGGAACATGAAGCAATGCATGAAACATGTTTACTTTTTTTTCTCAAGGTGTCGGGCGAGGCAGTTGAGGATGAAACTGGTACCAATAACAGAAGAAGGGTTGAAACTAAAAGTAGAGTCAATTTTGGTGATCAAAGAAACACAAGTCATCAAGGTTGTGATCCTAGAATTGATGCAAGGGTGTTTGGTCAAGAATGTGATGCAGCCAAACAAACTTGGATGATCAAGAAACAGGGGTTGGAGGACAAAGAATCATTCGTATTGAGCATCACTCCAATGTTAGAACTGATGGAACCATGGAAACCATTCATGTTGCTGGAGGTCTTCAGGAGGAAACGTGAACGTTTGGTCCTTCAACAACAAAAGCAGCAGTATACGGGACATCAAGCTCATGTTCAAATGCTAGTTCAGCCACGCATAGGGGTCCAAACGAGCACATGTATTTCCCTCGAACACAGTTAGTTGTAACATAAATTTGTTGTATTTGCCTTGAAATCCTTTTGTAGTGGAAAAAAAATAGAGATTTTCTAAAATGTTGTGGGCAGATTATTCTTAAAAGGATTGAAAGCGCATGGTAATGGGTGGGCAGCCATTTCAAGGGAATTTGTTATGACACAGACGTGTGCAAGTGGATGCACACAAGATCGCCAAGGAGGTATTCGACCTTACCGGACAACCAGAGAGATCACAGGAATATCTTTGCTTAACTCATGAGTTTATCTTTTTCCAAAGCTTTGTTCAAGTAAAACCAAGTTTTTTATCCCTCAGACAAAGACATTGGTAAATAAATCAAATCAAATTTCACTTTATTAAACAAGCTCATTTTACTGCATGTTTGGATTTGTATCTAAAATCAACTGATCCACATCTGGAGATAGTAGCTTCTGCGTTTTTGTTATTTGATCCAACTATTAGACTACTGGATTAAAATAAAATTAAAGGCTGTGTGTACATTTACTCTCGTATGTATTGAACATCCAAATATTTAATCAAATTTTAACCTTGAAGCAGCATTCTCAGGGGAAAAACTGATTTTTATTGGACAAAACATGCTTACAAAAATATGATCTAGAATAAAGGTCGCTGGATCTTGAAATTACTAAGCATCTGCCATCAACCAGAAATCCTCTCCTGACTGTTAAATACAAGTATTTACAACCTAATAACAAAAGGATAGGGCAATCCTATGACATCTAGCCAGCTATAAGAACAAATGCATAGATGTATTTACAACTAAGAGAAACCATAACTTTTCTCTATGAAGGGGACAAAATATTTATTTTGCCACATTCATGAGCACAATGTACAATAGTAACTGAACCTACATGTTCTTCACAACCTTACCTGTATTTGGTTTCCTCGTTTCCTAACCATGAACCATTTTAGGACATTGCATACCTTTCTCCATCTCCTTTGTGCATCACCATTGGCTGTAGGACGTGCCAACATGAAGCTATCAATAGCACTCTGTAAATCTGCTTGAACATGCGATTGAAGATCAGTATCAAAAAATTGCAGATGGTCTTCATCACTAAAAGCATGAGCCATTGAATCAGTGTCACAGATCAAAGAGTTGGAAACTTGGACTGGAAAACTGACGGTCTGGTCATATCTAAGGCCCATGCTGTCAAAATTAGGCAAGCAATAGTCATCCAAGCTACTAGTTCCACCAACAGAATAAATGGATGACATGATATCTGGGGAAGAGGCATTTGCTGGCGGGTAATTGAATCCTCCAGTCTTTTGGGGAGCCAAAATCTTGTTGGCACTTGATCCCTCAGTCTTGGGAGAGCTTGGGGAGTAAAGTACATTAGTTAAGTGTGAAGACCCATCCATGAGAGAGTCTTCATCTTCGATAGTTATGTATTTCTCCCCTTGTCTTAATGCAGCAGTAACTGAGTTTTGAGCATCAGCCTGATGGTGGAAAATCATATTGCTAATTATCAAAGAGAAATAAGAGAAGGAAGGAAAGAGTAAGGAAAGTAATAGGGGATGAGGGAAAATGCCTTTTCAGTTTCAGTCAGCTTGTCTACTGTGACATACTCGGATTCAGAAAGCAGTCCTGTCACTTGTCCCACAGCATTGAAGACCACACCAGGTTCTTGAGAATTAGAAGGGAAGTACACATGCCTCGTTGTATCAAGTACACAAGTTCGAGCATGCTCCACAGTTACTTCCCACATCTTTGCAGACATCCCAGTGCCCAGTATCTGCACATTTCCAAGCAATGAATTTATTCATTTTCGCAAGAGAAAGGTAGTACTTATCTATTTCTAGACATTATTAGAATGTTTATCAATCAGAACTTTGGTTAATTGCAGAAGTGATATAAGATTATACGAGGATGAGAATAAGATCGAATATGTTTTATATAATGATTCTCCCATAGAGCCTAATCTCATGCCAATGACAAGAACAATATGGGATGTCCTCATCAAGTTATAAATCCATTACCTAGGAGGTGTCTGACTTAATAATGTGACAAAGCTAATCTAAATGCCTAGACAGTTCACACAAACAGTGAACAACTAAACTGTCCCAATGAAAGTTTTAGCTAAAATCCTTCAAATGATAATCTATCAGAACAATTTACAAGTAAAAGAAACTTTAAATTATTACACTGCGCAGCTTTGCTGGATCCAGATTGAGAAGTGTGAGAAACTCTCTAACAGTAACGATCTTTTCCCGACTCAACCGCTTGTGGAAAGCTCCATCCTTGCCTATTTTTTCCAATCTCCAAACTTCATCAGACAGACCAGGAGGATGGTGCTTCTTGTACACTGCAGCCAAAAATCAGACATTCAAACTAAGTTCAAATCCCTATCTTGTTTTGACAAGTGACTTGAAAAGCTCAAATATGTTCTATTATATAATTTAACTGTGATATAGGGACTAAGTTTTTTACACTTTCAATTCTTTTCAAGAAAAAAATACAGAATGCAAGCTAAATAACTAATTTATTTACACTAAAAGAAAATCACGCTGATATGGAATAAAAAATAAATAAATCAAGACTAGTAAACAGCATGTATGTATCCTGGTTTTTTGTTACTATATTCTCCGCATAAAAAGATGTTAAGCAAACCCATCACATTCATGTAAATTGCATATATTTTGTGCTGTTCATCATTTATTTTTATTTCATATCATAAACAACATTCAGCCATTTAGGGTTCAAAATTAGTCTCAAAGTAAATTTTGATAGCATATGGAAACAAATCTTGATACATCTAAGCAGATACGGGTTATATATTTATATATAAATAAATACTCACATTCTCCTCTGTGATCCCTGACAATGAATGATTCTGTCTTTGCTTCTCTTATTCTAACACCATCAAAGTTGTCCATGACTCTTGCCCCAAGCCTGAACCTACGGCTCCTTGTCCAGCTAGAATTATCTGTATATGAAATTTCACTCACCATACCAATCCCATCTTTAAGATATAAAATTACATCTCCTGTAAGAAGGGGCTTTTTTCCTTCCCTCTCTCTCACAATATTGCTCTTGAAATCTTCAGGCATCCAAGTTTCGCTTTCTTCTTCAAAATCACCCTCAAGGACTACAATTTCCACCTTAGCCGACGATTCAGGTCCTGTACTAACAACCTTCCCTGTTAGGGCATCAACTAAACTTATTCTTAAGTTGGAGCCATCCTCTCCTTCAATTCGAGCTCCAGTAAAGACAGGAAGACAAATGCTGTTTTTAAACTGCAGCTGCAAATTTCTTAATTCAGTAGTATGAAACTCCTTTCCAGAGGTCCTGAAAACAAGTGAAAAAGGATGCATCAGAAACAAATAGAGTCAAGCTAAACAATTTCAAATCATTCAGCTAAAGCTTGTTTTCCCAATCAATTCCCTTCACTCAATACCATGTCCAAGGCACTGGAATTTAAATAATCAGCAGGAGATTATTTCTTACTGTTTCATGCTGGTTAAATGCCTCTTTAGGGCAGCTTCAACTTCTTCCTTAACCTGTAAACAGGTCACATACGATTGGTATCTGATATTAACTATCAATAAAAGTGGAACTTACATTTACCGGACCAAAATCCAAATTTCAGTTCAAAAATCACATATCCACATTACTGGACTTACCACTCATAGCACAATATGAACACAACTTGATGTTGTTGGTTCATTTATCTCACAAATATCACAAAATAATAAGTAAGATGCAGGATTAAATTATGAAATGCATAACCTAAAACTAGTCTTTTGTTCATCTAACTCACCATATACATATATATATATATACATATATATATATATATATATATAAATGATGTCCATATACAGGAAGTAAATAATGGAAGCATAAAACTCATCTTTGGTAAGTCCTCCACAGGAACAAATTAAGGCATCAACTGCCCCAGTCAAAGCTCAAAAAGAAAGGTTGGCAACTTAGGAGATAAGTTGCAAGCACAAACTCAAGCATTTTCTTTCCCTTCTTTTTTCCTTGTTTTTCCATTTTATTTATAGACAAATCTAGGAAACTAGGCAAGTAGCTCACTTTTTCAAATTAAATATTTCCAAACTTGTTCCAGTGCATCTAATAGTTGAAGCCCAATGATGGGTTTTTAAACAAGTCATGAAGTAGGTCTAAAGTATATCCTTTGTTTGAGTCTTTTGTGACACGACATACTCAAAATCCAATAGAGAAGTAGTATATGTGACTGCATGAGGAAGAACTAACATGTAGATGTTTTATATGGAAAAGGATTAGTTAGAAAGCCATCTGCAGTTGTCCGCAAGGTGGAATGGTACCTGGAGTTAGGCCAAAACAATAGGCACCATAAAGTGGACGCAACACAAGCTATCTGCGGCCTGCAAAGCATGGTGGTAACTCACGAGCAACACTCAAATTGTCTAACTAAACGAATTCAATTACTCTAAGATGCACAACATGTCCACAAACCATCAACAAACCACAAGAGTAATAAACAGCATCATATCTCCATGAAACCGCATAAACAGAAAAGAAAACTGAATACCAGAAATACAAATGCAACTAATCCATTATGCTAAAGATAGGTGAAATTCATACCACTTTTCGAACCAAGGGCTCTAGAATTGGCTCCAGCAAATGCCCGAGTGATTGTAACTTCATCACGTTACGTACCACACTACATATTATTCATCAGAATCGAAGTCAAATGTCAAAAAAACACTCCATAGTACTGTTAATAAAAAAAAAAAAAACACACTCCATAGTTCTGTTAATCAATGATACAACATAACGACATTGTGTGGGTGTGTGTGTTTTGCCATTTCCATTCTCTATTGGGATGACTCGCATTTTTCTTAAGCAATTCATAGCAGCACAACAAATTCATCCAAACCCCATTATCTACCATAGTGTACATTTCAGCTAAAACAATCAACACAAGGTACAATTTTGTGCTACATTTAAACAAACGTAATTCATGCGTGCATTTTGGCACCGACCATAAAATTCATGCCAAACAAGTCACATTCGGTGGCAATTGAAGAAACCCCAATTGGGTGAGTTTAGGAGTCTGACACGCACCTGAAAGGAGGAGGCTTTCTACGCTTGTCGTCTGGAGTCTTCCCATCATCGGGGCGGCGCTTGAGCGACATGGCAGAAGAAGGAACAAAGAGACGAAGAAAGAAAGAGAGTAATAATTCTACGACGCTGCGGTGTTGTTGGAAATAGAAATCGAGCAACATGCGGCGAGAGAGAGATAGAGAGCAGAAAGTAAGAATATATAATGGTGTCGAGAGAGGGAAGGGACAAGAAAGGGGCTCTACGTAAGGTCCAAAAATGAAATGAAATGAATAAAGTGGTGAGAGCGTTCTTCTTCCTCCTTCTACTTTTTGCAGTACTTGCGTGTCATGTTTCTAACCATTGTCCGAGTTTGTTTGCGTCTCGGATGCTTCTCCGCCTTCGGCTTTTCTCGTCATCTACTACCACCTTTGGATTCGGATTTTTTCCCCTAACAGCGACAGCGCCACCATCACTGTGTTGTTGTGATGATTGGGGGAAACGACAACGCGGAACAAGACGAGCAGTTTGGTTAATTAAGTTAAAAGTGGGAGTGAGTGAGAAGAAGAACGAACAAGAACAACACCATGATCTGAGGCTTAGGGTGGGAGAGTGAGTGGGGTCCATGCATAAGCGCGTTCTACGACTTGGTAAAACGGGGTCCACAAAACATAACACATGCCCTTCAACGCGCTTCCCGTGAGGGGATATCCATCTCTTAAGTTTGCGTTAGCGTAGTAGGACCTGACGCATTTCCCCTCCTTCAGACCTACGATAACTAGCATTCCACCAACAATCTCTTCTTTCATTTTTAATTTTAACTTTTCTTTTTTTTTGGCCATGGTTTACCATGAGAAATACCAAAGGGTTATTCATTTTGTGTAAATAGCTTTATATCGTTTTGTACAAATTACTAATAATACTAATACTAGTGTAATGGCATCAACCACTTCTAAATATGTAAAGTTATAAATTTATGCAACAATAAAAAGTTTTTTTACTAAATGTGTATGTAAAAACATACTTTACTATTAGCAATTTAGTTTTTTCTATGTTATAGTATAATTCAGTTATTTGAACAAAATATGTTAGTCAAAGTAAATTTTCTAATATTATCTTTAATTTGTATGAATAAAAAAATCATCTTTTAAAATTCAACACAATTATACACGTACAAAACTTGAATGCAATTTCACCATAGAAACTTACTCGAAATCATAATAATTATTTTTTTTGTCAATTATCAAGATTCAAAAAATTAATTAAGATACAATATTTCTTTACTAAACATTAAATAAAAGAATTTTAAAAAGTTCCCTTAGAATCTATTTAAAATATATCTATATATATAGATATAGATAGATTTATATATGTAAATATCTTAAATTAATATTATACTATATTAGAATTATATTAGATTAGATATTAAATTTATATTCATATTTATTCTTGTATTTAAAAATATTCATTAAATCCAGAATACTATAATTTTTTGTGAGCAACAAATCCTATTTATAACTTAAATTTAAAAATTACTTATTAAACCAAAACATGTTTATTATTAACTAAAATATGTTAATCAACTACTAATTAGAGATGGTAAAATGGATTGATCCATTAAATCCGTAAGATCAAACACGAAAAATGAGTTAGAGTGGACTGATCCAAATTTTATATGAGTCTTATTTCTTATGTCTAAGGTATATTTAATTGTTCATTCAACCAATTTATATTGACTTAAAAAGTGATTATTTTTTAAAATATATTTACAAATATATAATTTTATTTTATATTAATTAGTATCAATAACTATTGTGAGTCTACATGTTAAAATATATATCTACGAACATATATTTTTATTAATCAAAATATAATAGTTAAATACATTAATAATATAAAGATTATATATCAGTAAATCACTACCGTGCAGGTTTCAAATTCTACGTGTACACAATTAAAAATAGAAACAAACTTATTAAATTTTTCTAATTTTTTATTGAATATAAACGCAAAATAGGCTATTTTCTACATTGTTTATATTTATGTTTCAAATCCAAAATAATTTTACATGAAAATATATGATAAAAATACTATAACAGAATACTACTATAAAAAAAAAAAATGTTATTACTTTGTTCATGACACCGAACACCAACTAAGAATTTCTGAACATCATCAACTGTAACTAACCCTTAACCCATCATGTCTGATATGCATATAAGACTTGGTCATAACTATTAGGTGCCCTTTCTTGTGCCAATAAGATTAAGAAAAAGTTTAAAACTATATTTCAATTAAATAATTAAAAGTACATTTATATTAAACATCGTATAAAATATTTCATAGTCTTATTTTACCAAATAAGTTAAAATAAATATACCTTTATTCACTTTTTTTTATAAAAAAAAGTAATTACCAAATAAACAGCTCTTGTTAACCTCCAAAATTATGGACGCAGAAAAAGTTAGTAAATTTATTTCGGCACGACAAATTAGAATAGTCAAATTTCTCCCAAAATATATGCTACGATAGTTTATTATTATTTGACGTTATGCAGGTATGTGTGTAGTACTAGTATTTAGAAGAAGACGCTAGAATTTATGATTAATCACGCCCACAGATTAAGCGCAAAACAACAAACTCTGCCCGTTGGACTTTGATTCGGCGACGTACTACACGGAATTGCGTTTTGAGAAGGCTGGATTCTGCATGGTACCTAACTTACCTAAATTCCTGTCACGTGTATTGTTTTATTTATTTATATCATTCTCAGCCACACATTCTGACACTCGTTTAAAAAAATTTAAGTATATTAACTAGAAGTTAACTTTTAATTATGTCAACAGAAGAGACTCCATTAAGAGATATTGTATCCATTTAAGTGATTAATTTTCCCCTCAAAAAGATTAATATTCAACATTTGATTAGAGATATCATTAGAACGGACTAAAAAATTTAAAACAATAAGTTATTTATTTTTTACCTTAACATTTTAATATCTATTTTTCTGATATATTAAATTAGAGTTTTTTAGAATAAATATTTTTTCATTCAACTATATATTCATTAAAGTATAAGTTACTCTCTTATACATTATTAACCATCATGTTTTTAACCCACTAAGATTAATTTAATGGAGGAAATTTAGCGGTACTCAAATTGAGATTTTAGACCACTTTTAATAAATTTTATAGCATCACGTAGAATTAAAAATCTCTCTTTTTGTTTTAGTGTTAAATCTTATTTTGGAATCTAAGATAACTTTAGTAGGTCTTACATATATTTCATTTTTAAATATTTTATTTAAATATTTATTAAAGTCTTATTTTTCATCAAATGAGTTTGAGTTGAGATGGTCATAGGCTCAATGCAATTAGAGCTAACTATCCATATTTTGTTCAAGGTTCTGAAATGAGGTATAAATTTGTTTTGCACAACTTTTTTTTTCTTAAAGTTAGATCTTAGTCGGGATTAAAAGACTCGAATTTAATTTATTTTCAAAATTTAAAATTCAAGCCCAACATTTCATTTGGAATGTTGAATTAGGCCAGTTGCAAGCTCAAGCTATAGCAAGTTAAGTTAAAAACACATTAAATTGAAGCTTCTAAAATAAAGTATAAGTCCTATTAGATTTCTAGTCATAATCAAATCGAGCAAAAAATGCTCAAAATAAAAGGTGTTTTGTTAAAGAGAAAACTTAAAAGGAGAGATAAAAAGAGGAATATAAATATGTGAAAAATAATACAGTGGGTCTCATCTTTCTTAAAAATATTTTCACTTTTTTCATATCAAACAATTTATATCAATTTCATGATTTCATCCTGTTTTCCCTCTTATTTCTCTTCTTTCAAACATGGAGTGAGTGAAAGGTAAAGAATGATATGATGGAGAAAAGAACTTTTAAAAACTTAAATTAAAACTAAAAATGTTTTTTTTTCAAAAGTTAGTTAAATTGATCTAGAATTTATTTTAGAAAAATATTTCGACTCCTTTAATTTTTTATCGAATTGGTTTTGTTTTCTAATTGAAGTTTAACAAAAAAAAAAAAAAGCCTGAAAACTTACGTGTTACAACTTCTCTAAACGAGACCTTAGAACTAAAAACTAAAATTTAATTGTAATTTTTAAAATTTTAAAACATCAAAATTAAAAACCATCACCCCATAACATTAGTTAAATTAAAATAATCTCTCACTTAGTTATAATTTACGAAATCGATGGTTATAATTAATTTACATAAACTTTTAAATATGTGACAAAGTAAATAAATTTCCCTTCTTTTTAACTATTAACATTGAAACCAAACAAATATTTATCAAATATTACTTTTTTTATTTAATAGCTAAAATTATCAGTAAAAAATAGCTAAAATTAAAACTTAAAACTGCAGTCTGCATACCATTATTTATTGTATGTATTAAAAGTTCAAGAAAAGTAACTTTTATCTAACAGTTGTTATTGTGTGACGTTCAAGAAATATTTTTGTTTATTATTCTCTCTGCTAATCCAATGTTATCAATCCTTATCTTTTGATAACTCAACGCAATCTCGTCATCCTGTTATAATAATTACGTGCAAAGATCTGTTTATCTGGTTATAGTTGATTTATAAGAGTTAATGTCGTTTTCTGAAGCGAGATATTGTTGATGAAAGAACGAAGATAGTGCACATAATAAGTACCAATTGTCTCATTATGTATTGTAGTGTAAGTAGGTACTGATAAACTTTTTTTATTTCTGTTTTCATCTTCCGGGAATCTTCCTCGGTACATCAGTGTTTCCGCTTAATGCATATTTTATCAATATCCCTCCAACATTAAGTATGCCAACCCCAAAACAGAGTACCCGCTTTGTCTTCATTCAACTGAAAGGGACAACAAATGAAATGAGCAAAGGCCTTGGACACAAGCTTGTGTTTTTCACGTTGAAAATAATTGATAAAAATGAAACTATTTCTGGAAGCTAAAACATAATATATTTACTATGAATTTAGTTTAAAATATATTATCACTTATTGAAATTTAAGCAAAACTATATTTGTTATCCTTTAAGTTAATTAAAATTTTCCTTAAAAACAAAGATAATTAAAATTTCAGTTTGATTTTTTTTATGTAATTTAGTTCTTTATGAGTTATTTTATATACTAATGTTTTTTCTCTAACTTTACCTTCTTTTTCCAATTTTGACGAAAGTTTTATAATTGACAATGTTTTAATATATATATATATATATATATATATATATATATATAT
>PYAF01005012.1:504709-537937 GCA_007407185.1 Glycine tomentella
GGCCTCAAATATTAAGTACTGCAACATATGTTTAATATTAAAAATTAGAGGAGATGGTAATGTCTATTTTTAATAACCAAGAGGTCCAAGGTTCAATTCCTACCAACAACAATTTTTACTACTTTTACATTTTATTTATTTTTAAATTGCCAATTGAGGGCCCCCTTTTCTAAAAAAGGAAAATATTAAACAGGGCCCCTAGAAAATTTGCTAAAGTTTGCCCCGCCCCTGGCTAGCTACCCCTAGCTATACAATCATCCAATCAATAGACCTCAAAGGATACACTCATGTGAGGAAGATGATCCAGTTTGCACGATCTTATTAGCTTTCTGATGATATATATGTGAACTAAGACAACGTTCCAGTTTGCAACCTAATAGTTCCTTGATCTATCGATAATCTAGAACAATTATGAGAACCAAATTAAAGAAAATAGCTCCATCTTCCATCATTAAACTTGGACCACAGTAGTTCCTTAGAGTATTCGCAATCTTTAAGTAAGAACGTGCAAGGAGGTAGATTGTGGACCATTCACATGCATCTGGGGCAGCCATTATTGGAGCACATCCCTATACTTACGGACCTTCCTTCTCCTCCACGTTAGCCAAAATTCAAAAGTCTCTCGTGCCACAGAGATAATTTGATCATTTGAGGACCCCCTTTCAAATATATTAAACACCATATTATAGCTAGCCTCAAATTGAACAGATTACCATATACAAGGCCAAAAGTTGACTTAAGCAGAAATTCCCCGTATATGAGGAAATCTTCCACAAGGGATATATATATATATATATATATATATATATATATATATATATATATATATATATATATGATCATGTTTTGAATCCTTATTAGTGGTTGATTTCGCAGTCTATAGTAGAGAATTTAATCCAAATCTTAGTATAGAAAAGCTAGAGGGAAATAGCTTTGACTCTCAAGAATAGTAGCATTATTACAACTGTGGCGCGCCACAAATGAAATAGCTACATAATACCTCTTAAGAAATATATATTATGCAACTTTGCATATAATGTAGGCTGGTACTGCTAAAGACATTAAGTTGGTCTCTACCGGTAATGATAGAGAGTTAGCTTAATTTGATAGTTTATTTTTAAAACTATATCTCTCTTTACATGCTCGCCCATGCATAAGTGCTGGGAATTCTTATGCTTGTATATTATTACAGAAAAATATATACACGTGATTTCTGAAAACTCACTTACTCGCCAGAGGAGAAACAGAACCTTTGTTGGAGAATTATAAACTGCCACGTCCAATAAATAAATAGATTCAACGTTCACTGCTATGTAATTAAACTTATTTTAAAGAATGCATTTTCGAAATTATTGAAAACTTATTTTTCTTACCTTTTGATATGTAAAATGAGTTTAAATTTTGGTGTATTTAAGTTAAGAAACTAAATCTGTTATAATCAACACTAATATTAAATCCATCAAGGCTCCAATTTACTATCCATGTGTTGTTATCGGCTTTGTTTGTCACTTGTCCAGCTATGTTCTTTACTCTTGTTTTATTTTATTTATTTGTCTTTTCTCTTTACTGCACGCTCTTTCTGCCTCAAAAGTTAAATTTTTAATTATTTTTTAAATTTCATTTTCTCTTTTATTCTCTATTTCTGTCTTTGTATTTTTTAAACCGTGTTGCACGGGTTCTCTCTCTAATTTATAAAATAATTATATAATTCAATCTTTATTGAGTATATTTGAATGTAAATAATATTTTGTTAATTTAAATTTTAAAATTACAGTAATATGTATAATTAATACTAATATTTTATAAGAAATATATTCATTAAATTTAATAATTAATTATTAATTATTACTTTAAGTTACAGTTTTTAAATTTAACTAAAATCCTAAAACATAATTTCTTAAAATTGATGATATATTTTATGTTAAGTATCATTCATTTAATATAATCTTTTTATATATTAATTGTTTTTTGCCTAAAAAAAAAGGCAACCTTAGGCTTTGGGCTTATTTGTCTATGCTTTGAGCCGGTTATGTAATGAATTTCGTTTGTCTAAAGTGACAAGTAGTATAACATAAAATATAGTAATTTTCTGAAAAAATTAAGAATTGAATTATCATTTCATTTTCCTCTCTTTACACTTTTACCTCTCATTGTATATACTTTTTCAAGGGTTCTCACATATTAAATTGGATATGTTTTGAAGAAGAAAATTATCGATTCAATCATTTTAATTTTATTAATTTATCATCCAATTAATTTGATTTAAAATTTAAATCCAAGGCTCAATCCAATACAATATAAATATATGATAAAATATATTAAACATAATAAAAATTAAATTTAAAACATCTCAATTATAAATAACATATAGCTAATAGTATTATAACTCTTTAAATATATAATATTAAAAAATTACACAATTTGATAGCTAAAATACGCATATATAATGAAATATATTTTTAGTCTTTTTTAATTTTACCATACTTGTTCTTTTAGATATTAAAGTAATGTATAAAAAGGAGGAGAATTGCATGTAATTTCATTAAAACTCCAGAGATTTGTGCAATTTATTTGATAATTAAGTTGAATTCAATAGACTCATAAACACTCTTAGGTCATGTTATAATTATTATTATTATGTAATACAAACACGATATGTTGCTTCAGTCGGTGGGTGGGCTATCAAAAGAATAGTAAAAGATTGGCCGATGGGCGTCACATTGGGTTATGGGCCGGTGGGAAATGGACCCACAGCCCCAAAAGTTTAAAAACAAACAAAATAAGAGTCCACGCACATCTTTAGAACACCGTCCCCATACGTGAACTTCATGCCCCATTGTTAACAATAAACAGTAGAATCTCCAACTAGTGTCTGCTCCTAAATAGCCATTTTTCTGTTTTCTTTTAATAATCATAGTAATTAGGATTTTTAGTTTTTCCATAGGTCTTCAAAGTATTTTTAGTATATTGTTCTAAGTTTCAGTCCAAAAATTAGAAATATTTAAATTCTTTGCCACTGGCCAAGACGTTTTCAATTTACTAACATGATGTATGCACATAACAAGTCTTGATTTGTTACGTGATTTTATTTAACCATACATTATGCGAAGTTATGTACGAACGATTTCACATAATAATTTTACAGGCTTTCTTTTAACTTTGTTTAACATGAAAAAGACTTCTTTTTTTTTTTTTTTTTTAAAAAAAAGATCACATGCTTTATTTGTGGGATAATTTCTCATCGAACTCTGCAAGTATAAGATAGTCTTAAATACATAGTATTTCACTATGTATGTACATAATTCTCTTGTACTATATGGATCACTTACAAAATAAAACTTGATCTGAGCAATTATAAAACGTTTTTAAGTGATAATCATTAATCATGCTTTTATATTATTAATGCAAACATCAAGGATGTTATAATTAATTACTCTATCATATTGACGTTGAACTATTGATACGACATAACAATTAGTTGCAGCAATGAACTAACCTCACAATTCAAAAAAGTATGAACGAATATGAAAGACATTGTCACAATTTAAAATAGGAATTGTAAAATAAATATCAAAATTTTTAAAATAAAGAATTCTTCTCAACGGGTCATATTTTTTTTGGTGAATTTTTCAACGGATGCTTGCTACATGTCTAAATATGTTTTCGTGACTTTTAGGAATACCATATGGTATTATTTAAATGTTTTATTAATAATTATTTTAATATTTATTTCATGAAAGCACTAAATTAAAAGATATAATAGAAAATGTATTTTTTATTAATATAATATATTCAATGCAGAGAACAAAATTAAAGTGAAGGATGCTTTTTATTTTTTGAAGAGAAAAGTGAAGGATAATAGTTCTTGACTTGAACAAGACTATTTATAACCTCCTACTTTTGATGTTACAGAAAGAGCAATGCTTTATAAATTATAATAACCAATAACGCTTATATTATGATGCTCTGTAACTTTCAGGTATTATCGAGTTATAATTTAAATAAATCAATTCTAAAATAAAAACTCGATAGTTAATCCAAATCAACCAATCCTTAATCAAATAGTTTAATTCATATTAGTAAACAAAATTAACTTCTATATACTTGTATAGATTATTTTGATAATTAACCAATTAAAAATTATAAACAAATATAAACAATTAATCAATTAGAGATTTTAAGATAATTATTATAAAAGATTAACCAACTATAAATTTTATGAATAAAAGGGACAAAACAACTCCTTAACGATCAATTAAATCCACACGAAAAAATGGTAGAATTTACAATAGCCAAAACAATTTCTCAATTTTTGAAAATACAATTTCTGGAGCAAATTTTGATTTTTGTATTCTCAATGTTTTGAGTTTGAGCTTCAAAACAAAAGTTGGATGCTTCAATAACAATGTTTTGAGTTTCAGCTTCAAAACAAAAGTTGGATGCTTCAATAACAATGTTTTGAGTTTGAGCTTCAAAACAAGAGTTGGATGCTTCAATAAAAAGTGGGCTGTTTCAAGAAGTCCAAAATTCGGTTTCATATGGGCCTAAAATTGAGATTCCGAATTGATAGCAAAATCAAGCCGATACAAATATTATGTAATAACGAGTTTTTACATTATCAAAAATTTCAATCATAAATTAATAATTCATAATTTAACATATGATAAAATTTATACTTCAGCATTATTATTGACTTTTAACTTTTATAGAAATTTTAAAAATTATGGTACACAAAAATCAACCTCAAAAACTCAACACCCAAATTTATTCGATGTTCATTTGTTTTAATCTAAAAAATAGATAATGAGATTTTAACCTAACACCTTATATTTACTAACCTAGCTACTAAGTGGACAAGTTATCCCATAGTTATCTATGACAATTCTATTACTTCTAAGAATCTATAATCAATAGCACATCACGGATGAGACCCGAATTAAAAAGAAATTTGATAAAATTTATAAACTTGGTTCCAACAATATTACAATACCATACCATTATAACAAAGGTAAAAACTAGAACACGATCTTAAGATGCAAAATCCAAATCCATAAAAGTGTACATAACTCATTTATTATTTACTAAACTAGATTAACTTTGCTTGGTGTAATCAACTCGGAGTGTGAAGGGCCCAATTGGATAGGGCTCACCTTCAATGGGCCGGGCTCTACGGACACTTGGTCTTGTTGCCGTGAGTGATCATATCAGTATAGCAGGTCCCACAGAGCTCCCTGTTGCCGGAAGTTCCTGGTGGAACACACTTGCACCTCACACAACACGTGCCACAAGCCCTGTTGCACACGTTTGGCCTCGAATGGGCACTGCACCTTGTCTTGCACAATCCGCCGCAATCTGCATAATCATACTCATTTATAACACCACCACCAAACAAATATATCAAAAATCATTTCTTTATTTTAAGATTTAATAACTAATTTGATTCAAGCACATCAATAATTTACCTCTTGTTTTAAGATTAAAAAATGTATGTGTAATGACTAAAAAATATATGGAAGAATATATGTTTAGAGACCTAAATAAGGCAATTTCTAAATATATAGACTAAAACCCCAAAAAAAAAAACGCTATATTTAAAGAATCAAATAAATAATTAAATCTTATTTTAATTTTCAATTTTTCATACTTGAAGATAAAATTTTGTGTATACTATATGAGCATCCAGTAGTCTGATTCTAGAGGCTTTTTATATATATGATATATACATTAGTGAGAATGAAAAATGATAATGGGTACTGATGCTTAAAAGTTGGGCAAAAATCGACTAATGTTCTTAGAGAATTAGTTAAAAAGTTAAAAAAAAATTATGGGAATATATAGGACACTAGTTAAAAAATCAAAAGAAAAAATTTATCGAAACATATAAAATTACATTGCTTGCGTTTTTTTAGGCTTTCATATGATTTTTATGATACTTTTTTTAATATTTTTTTAAAAAATGTCATTCAGAGACTAGTTAGTAAGAATCTAAAAGTTAAAACCAGAAGCACAGGATCAAAGTTAACCTGATAAAGCATCCAAAATACTCTGTTTTGCTTACCTATGTCTTGCATTAGCCTTCTGTTCCCGTCTCTTACGATAAGCTGAAGAGAATTTGATATTTCCAGTAAGGATATTATAATATATACGGTTACGTCAAGCACATAAGAAAATCACAAAAGTAAAGAAACATTTTCACTAATATTTTGCCAAGGAAAAAAAAAATAACATACGGGGTGATCGCGAAGTTCTTCTTCTTCCTTTTGAATGTTAACATCAGATGAAACCTGTATATGACAAAACAACAAAAGAAAATCATCACTCTCATATTCAAGTGGGTACAAACTAAACGTTAACAAAAAGAATTTGATTTGAAGAAATTGAATATATGAAAAATGAAAAATTAAGGTAATGTTGATTTGTGTACCTTAGCAAGATATACCAGCAGCAATATCCCTATCATAAGAAGCTCGCGTAATGCCATTGTATGAAGAACAGTGCATACAAATTATAGTGTTTGGAGGATTCTAATTGAGTTAGTGGCTTACTCACTCTACATCCTAAGTACATACTAGCATTTATATAGGCAAAAGAGGAACTCAGAAAACATATCTTGTAACATGAAATTACCAAAATGGCCCAATCTTTGGTATTTTATAAGCCTGTGTTTCGAGAGATTCTTATTTACCGAATGCCAGAACACTTCTGAGTGTTCCGTGTCAATGTTTGCTATTGTGGGAGCCGGTTAAGTACAACACTCACTCTTTTAGCATACATAATAACATTTTCATAAATACATTCTTAGCTACTATAAATAAAGATTATTTTGAAGTTTTAACAAAGATATAGCATTGGGCTTTCAGTATGTTGTTCTAATTAACTAGTTTCTTATTACTGTTTTTATGTTAGAGTACATATACTTGCACAGTTTCATATTTAATTTTTCTTTTCTTTCTAGATTTTAGATACTAGCAAGCAATGGTGCACAAAATTTTCTACTTTTGTATTGAGTAACAAACTCAACTAAGAGGAGGGAGGGGGGCCATGGTACATGAAAAAACTAGTTATGTATTATTTTGCAACGTTTTCTAGTGTGTTTGGGGTCAAATTAGTTCGACTTGGTTCAATGCATCCAAATCAAAGTTGTTGAATTGATTGCATACAACTGGATGAAGGCTGTAAACACTGTTATCAGTTTCCATGTCATCCTTATCCTATTAGTCGGCCATGTCGGTGACAAAAACAAGGAAAAGCCTAATAACACTGACACTGTTAGTTTCAGTATCAGAAACGAGGAAAGGAAAGGACAGGGAAGACAGAATATAATGATTTGGTGGGGGCAAAGTACATTCCGTACTCATCCATGCATCAAAGCATGCTTCAAGAGCAAAACTATAATCAGCCTGATAAGTGATAATACTATTAAGTAGTAGGCAAATGCCAATCACAGACCACTGTTTAAGAAATGAAATCTAGTAACAGTTAATTGAGTTCATTGTTATTTCAAATTTGATTATTGTGAGATTATTTTTTAAATCTAATAACAATTTTTTTAATATAAATCATTATTACTGAAAAAATGACGATGAATGTACTGAAATATCAACAACACAAAATGTCTAGTTCAAGCTCACGTGTATTGTTGCTAGAAAATGCTTGCTTTGTGTATAAATTTAATATGCCTTTAGTTGTTTTCTTTAGTGAAATGTTTTTATAAAGTACGTATATAAAATAAAAATATATAAATAATTATATAATATTAAAATTATTTTTCATTCATTTCCGTAACAAAATATTGCCCAGTTTAGTTGTCTTAGAGTATTTTTTTCTTACATTATCATTGTTCCCATCTTACGTACATTACAAGAAGAAAAATTAGTGTTGAGAAGAAAAAAAAAACAAAAGGAAGAAAAACTAGTGTTCCAACTGGCTCCCACGTAATTTTTATTATATTTATGATGTTTTCTTAAAAAATATTTGTCTTCATATTTATACTTGCAGTGCAGTGATGTATTTTGTGTATGAATATATCAAGGGTGAAATTGAATAACAATAAAAAAAAAAATCACAAAAATTAAATTCATATATGTTGCTTACTAGATATTTGATTACAATGATGATAAAATCTTCTATAAGACATCATAGATAGGTGTTAGTGTATATGACGACTCAAAGACATCCTTGAGATTTGGTTAGGAGGAACACCTTTTAAACTGCCAAGGTTCTAGATCCTTTTTGAGTGAAATTGAACAAAAACAAAATTTTGTGTGGTGATGAGTTATTTGTATGGTGAATTGAAGTTAAAAAGAATAAGACACGTCATAGGAAAAAGAACAACAAACTCTTGATTTCAATGATTTGATGTTAATTAATGTTGTGGTGAAGATTTGTGATGATGAGATATTGAGTGAGTGACACAATGAGAAAAGGTGAGATGGTTTGTCGATCAGGGCGAAGGATGAAAGAAGGGAAGATTGGCCAAATTGGTGAGGGGGAGCATTGGTTGGATAGGGGAGGGGGTGAGGGAAGGTGATGTCATACTTGATCCCTTTCTCCTCCATCCCTTCAAGAGGAGGAGTGTTGGCTAGATCTGGTTACGACAAAGAATAAGAAACTAGGGTTGAATAGGAAAGGGAGGCGAGAAAGGGATTAATTGGGAGAGAAATGTTTTTATTTATAATTGTTCCCTTTCAATCTCAACCCTTCTTTTAAAAATCATTATATCTAATGTTTTTCTTACACTATATCCCTATGTAATTGTATGTTTTAATTATACCTTATACTTGTATAAACTATCGGTTTTATGTTCATCTCTACTCTATGGAATACTAAGTACTTACTTAAATTCACTCTTCACACTTTTACAGTTGAAAGGATGAAATTGTTAGATGATTTATTAACAATGTTTTCAACAAACTTGAAAAATCATCACTCAAAAGTACTACATCATAATCACCAAAAGGAAAACGTTAGATGACAATAGTAAGGATCAGTATTCACTATGTTGTAAAATATTCAATAATTTTATTGATGACTAATTCTTAAAGTACAAACTTTGGAGAAAATTTTGATTGTTGTATGTTCAATATGAGTTTGACCTTTTTTTGGTCAAAGAGTTTGGCCTTCAACACAAAAGTTGGATGCTTAAACAACAAGTGGGTTGTTTTAAGTCTGAAATCAGGTTTCAAATAGGTCTGAAAGGAAGGTTCACAACTGGTAGCAAAGTTCAAGCAAATTGCAAAAATTATACAACAACGAGTTTTTACATGATCAATTGTTCAATCATAAATTAGCATTGATAAAATTCATATGATCGTAAATTAACATATGATAAATTCACAATCATAAATTAAAAGTAGTATATGATAAAATTTATACTTTAGTTTTGTTATTGATTTTTTAACATTTATAATAACTTCAAAAAGCATGCTACACAAAAATCAAACTAAAAAACTCAAAATCCCAAGTTTATTCGATGTTTGTTTCTATTTTTTAATCTAAAAAAGGATAATGAGATTTTAACCTCGTCCTTTTTATATTTACTAACTCAACCATTGAGTGGGACAAGTTATCCCATATTTATCTATAACAATACTATTACTTTTGAGAATCTATAATCAATAATACATTATGGACTAGATCTGAATTACAAAGGAATTCGATGCCTTTCCATATATTAAGCAATCTAAGCGCAAGGTTTATATAATTGGTTCAACCAATACCATACCATTGCAACAAAGGTAGAAACTAGAACATGGTCTTAAGATGACAAATCCAAATATGCATAAGTTTCCATAACACATAACAAATATTTATTAGTACTTATTAATCTATACTAGTTGCTTTGCTTGGTGTGAGTAGCTCGGGTGTGCGAAGGGCCCAATGGGCTCACCTTCTATGGGTTGGGCTCTAAGGGCACTTGGTCTTGTTGTCGTGAATGATCATATCTGTATAACAATTGGGATATAATTGCACCTCACACAACATGTGCCACAAGCCCTATGGCATACGTTCGACCATGAATTGGCAATGCACCTTGTCTTCCACAATCTGCATAGTCAAAATCTTTATATATATAACACAATCATAATCATATATAACAAAACCACCACCAAACACATATCAAAATTCATTTCTTTATTTTAAGGTCTCATAACTCATTTGAATTAAGTACATAAAAAAATATGCAATTTGTTTTCAAGTCCCTTAAAAAACATTTGTTTAATATGTTTTGCTTCCTATTATAAAAAAAATATAAGGATTAAAACTAATTAAAAATATGTGATGTATTAATTGAGATTGTTGTTAACATTGATTCATGTTTGATTTTCGTGTGAATATTTTTTAATATAATTATAATTTTTAATATAAATCACTATTACTGAAAAAATGACTTTGAATGTATTGAAACATTAACAACTTAAAATGTCTAGTTCAAGCTCAAGCCTATCATTATAAGGGGAGGTTCCACCATCTACAAAAAGGTGGATCACATTCTAATTTCTATTGATAAAAAATGCTTGTTTTATATATAAAAATGACATGCCTTTTGTTGTTTTCTTTAATTGTAGTGAAATATTTTTTATAAAGTACTAATATAAAATAAAAATATATAGTATTAAAATGATATTAATTATTTAATATTTAAATAATAACATTATTTTTCATTCATGTTTTTCGTAACAAAATATGGCCCAATTTATATATTTGTCTCATTATTTTTTTCTTACAATATCAATGTTTCTATCTTACATATATGAAAGAAGAATAATGTCCAGGTGGCTCCCATATCAGTGCTGATAGATTTTTTTTTTAATAATTTTTATTATACTAATTTTTTTTATATAATATTTGTCTTGCTATTTATACTTGCAGTGATGTATCCAATAAACAAAATAGAAATTTTTTTGTGGATAAACCAAGGGTAAGAATAAAATTAAATTTTTAAAAAAATACACCAATCACAAAAATTGAATTCATATGTTGCTTACCAAAGATTATGTTGTAATTAAGAGCAAATCTTCTATGGGACATCATATGTTGGTGTCACTGCATATGACGATAAAATGATGTTGAAAAAAGTGGGAGGAAGGCTCTAGATCTTCTCAACTCTGAAGGTTCTAGATCCTCTCGAACTTGTTTCAAGTGAGATCGAACAAAAACAAGATCTTGTGTGCTGATTGGGGATTTTGTATAGTAAATTGGAGTTAAAGAGGATGAGGCATGTCATAGGAAAAAGGACAATAAACTCTTGATTCCAATTATTTGGTGTTAATCAATGGTGCGATGAAGATCTATTTTGAAGAGATGTTGACTTGTTGGTACAATGAGAAAAGAGGTGAGAGCTTGTCGATTGATGAGCAAAGGGTGAAAATAGGGGAGGATCGGACAAATTGGAGAGGGGGAGCGTTGGTTGGATAGGGGAGGGGGCGAGGGAAGGAGATCTCCTACTCGATCCCTTTCTCCCCCACCCCATCCAGAGGAGGAGTGTTGGCTAGATCTGGGTGGCAACAAAGAGTGAGAAACTAGGGTTGAATGGGAAAGGGAGGCGAGAGATGGATTGAGTGGGAGATAAATGTTTTATTTATATTTTTATCATTTCAATCTTAACCATTCATTTAAAAATTATTATAACTAATTATTTTTCTTACATGATATATTCATATGCTTTTACTTGTATAAATTATCGGTTTTATGTTCATCTCTACTCTATGAAATACCAAGTACTCACTTAAATTCATAATTCACACTTTTGCAGTTGAAAAGATGAAATTGTTAGATGATTTATTAACAACATTTCAACAAACTTGAAAAACCAGCACATAAAAGTATTGCAACATAGGCTATGTTCTACAAAACCAGTTGAAAAGATAGTTTATTAAATTATAAGTGTTAAGTAAAATTAGTTGTTGAAGTAGCTAAAAATTGTAAAATGACTGAATAACAATAAAACCATGATTTATTTAAAAAGGGTAAGTAGAAAATTTGATAAATATATTAAGGATAAAAGAGAAGAAAATATAACAAGCTAGAAGTTAACGTTTAAAAAATACTACTTCAAGTAGTGTCTAAGAAAACATTAGAAGCTACTAAAATAAACTTGTTTATCGAACAATCAAATACACTTTTCAGCTAATAAAATAAGTTAGAAGCTAATTGAAATGTTTTGTCGAACATAGTCTTAGTTACAAAAATGAAAACATTAGATGACAATAATAAGGAAAAAAATTGATTAACCACTTTTAGTGAATTTTTTCTTTCAATCATATTTTTTTATTCATAAGACTTAAATTTAAAATCTTGCTTAAAAGATCCAAATATAGTCTCACTCAAATCAATGACTTGTTGACAATTATGATTTTTTTTTATACTTTAAACATCATAAGCTTAAATCATTAAAATAAGATTTGTTAGTTATATCATAAAGTTAGAACAATTCCAATAGAACGTTGCTCAAATGAATTACTTAAATTAAGGAATCTTTATTTTTTAGGCTTAATAATCATTTTGGTTCCCAAATTATTTAAAATAATTTAATTTGGTTTCTAATTTTTTAAAAAGTTCAATTTGGTCCTTAAGTTCTTAAAAATAAATCAATTTAGCTTTCAAATGTTTAAAATGTTCAATTTGATCCTCAAGTGCTTAAAAAAGAATCAATTTGTTTCCCAAATTTTTAAGAACTTGACGATCAAATTGTATAATTTATAATAACTTGGAGATTAAATTGATTCATTTTTAAAAATTTGAGGATCAAATTGATTTATTTTTAAAAATTTGAGCATCAAATTAAACATTTTAAAAATTTAGGAATTAAATTTAATCATTCAAAATAATTTGAAAACCAAATTGATAATTAAAACTTTTTTTAACCATTTGATCTGATTTAATTTATAGGGTGGTTTGCTTAATTTGAGCATGATTGTTATACAAAAACTAATTGTTTATGAAAAAATAATTCGTTGCTTAAAAATAATATTTTTATTGTGAAACAAAATGAATTGTAAATAAAAAATATATTAATATGTGTTACTTAATGATTCTGTCATTGAAGTAAAATACGAGTAAATTACTTACATTTGATATGACATATTGTTGGCCTCACTTTTGATCCACTCAATATGCAAAGTAAGTTTTTATCATTGAAAAAGCTCATATATATATATATATTGTTTTATAATTACTATATTAAATATGAGACAGGATAATAAAGAATTCATAATTACACAATCTACACCTATCCTCAAAATATTTAATACTACTCAAACCCAAATTTATTTAGTAGATAATTTCTCTATGATTTTTTCGGATTTCTATCCCGACTTGAAAGTGTAGAACATGAACAATTTTTCACTTGTAATCTATTCTTAGGGTTGTTACAATAATTTTAAGATTATGATATATAAAATAAATTGATATTGATAGTTTTATAACAAATAATTAAAAATTATTAAATATAATTAGCAGTCAATAAAATATTTGATATTTTATAATATCAAAACTTAAGAAAGTGTTTCAAAAGAAAAAAAAGGGTTATTGCAAGTATATAAGAAATCTCACTTGAGATTCTATAATTATTTTAGGTAAGATATTTTAGTTAGTTTTTAATTTTTATTAATTGAAATATTTATTTTATTATTTAATAAATAAAATTTTTAGTAACTTTTAAGTATTTTTTAACGTTTTTTGAAACACTACTTCAAGTAAAAATTTTTAAAATTATAACTTCTAACTTTTTATATTTTATTTCCTTTTTATTCTTAATAATATATTTATCAAATTTTATCCTTATCCTTTTAAAATAAATAATAATTTTATTATTTTTTATACATTTTACACTTTTTAACTATTTCACAACTAATTTTATTAAATACTAATTATAATTTAATAAGTTATCTTAAGAAACTAATTTGGCCTAACATATTTAAGCAATTTCACTAATACCAAAACAATGCCATTTGCTTCCATATCATATATTGATGCCACCCATCATCATAAATTAATGTTGATTTAAAAGAAACGTGAAAATGAAGATGTTTATATTTTATAGTTGTTTATGGATATTTTTTATACAAAAAAAATGTTTTTTTAGAAAAAAAGTGTACCATTGTTTTATATTATGAAAGATTTTTTAGATTTGGTATTGTAGTTTATATTCTCAAGGGGAAATTTTACTTTAAAATTTTGGTGTATCCTAATTGAGTTTAATTTTAATATATTATTACTGCAAAAAAATATTATCAAATAATTAAAAATTATTATAAATATTTTTTTTAATTATTATAAAACCTGACATTTTCGGTACACTCTAACTTTTTTTTTTTTTTTTTTTATCAGCAACAAATTTCATTGAATGCACAAGAAGTGGTAGAACAAATACAAAAGGGTATTCCCAAATCCCAACAAGTATATACATCCCTCTGTATATTCATTTAACAGAGAGTCCACCCTACCCTTACATTATCCGTTTCAAGGCCATCCCAAGTAATAAACCTGAAAGAAAATGAAGCTTCAACACTGACAGGAATGAATCTTAACCTATACCAATTACCAAGCAGATCCAGCATATGAAACGATTCAAACCGATAACAAATATAAAAAGCTTCCAGAAAAAACCTTTTCATAATTAGAGAAATAAACATGCAGCAGGGTCCAATTGACATTGCACATAAGATGAAGATTTTTTTTTTTTCATATGCCTTCAGCCAGTTCCAAACCGTGAACATATTTTGGTGCCATAGCTGCTCACCATCTAGATCCTTACCTTCAAAATCATTTCATTCCTCTGGTTCCATATATTCCAAATAATTGCGCTCCAAGCCACCAGCCACCTTTGATTAGCCATATCTCCATGTAAGCCATGTGAATGTTGCCAAAAGTGAGCCTCCGCTGAACATGGTAGTGCTGAACTGGAATTATAAAGTTGACTTGGTAATAAAAGAAGAAGGAATTGAAGAAAAAGTCGTGAGTTTGATTTTTCTGTTAACAAAAAATTAACAATTAATAATTAATATTTGTCGATCAAATAAAAAAAAATTAACAATTAACAATTAATATTTGTCGATCAAATAAAAAAATGATAGTGCTGAGCTAATCCCACATATTGTATAGTGTATACCATCTCTTCCACATTTGAGTTGCAATTCTACACGTGAAAAAAAGGTGTGATGTGTCTTCAAGACTCTCCTGGCAGAGAGCACATGAGAGCTGATTTGCTTCCAACTGGATGTGTCTTCTAACAGGGTTTCCTTTAGTAGGAATTCTATCAAGGATTACCCGCCACAAAAGGAAGGTCACCTTGTTTGGTATATTGAGCTTCCTTAAACACTTAAAGATTTCAATTTGATTGCTTCCAAATTTCAAATCATAAATATAAGTGGATTTCACTGTGAATACCGAAGAAGCATCTTCTAACTAAATCCACCCACCATCTCCTTGCCCATCATCTCCGTACACTCACTCTAATTAATTTCTATCTAAAAAGTTAACGATCTTATCATGACAATTCATAATTAAATGATAATATTAAAAATCTTACATTTCAGTACATTTTAACTAATTTCCATCCAATTTTCTACTCTGTTAATATGCTGTTTGTTTTATTTTCAGAGACATTTTTCTTATCATTTTTTTTTATAATTTTGTTGACTACAATAAAGTTTTGAAAATGTAATATTATGTTTGAATTAAAATTTGGAAAGCATTTTTATAAATTCCAATGCATCAAATAAAGAAAGAAAAAAACTGTTAAATGGCATAATAAGAGTACTTTTGAGCTCTTTCAACTTTAATTCAAATATACATTATGTCATATACACATATTTTTTATCCATAAGAAACAAACTCAAGTATAGGAAAACTAACTACTCACGTACGTTACTTAACAACTAAACTAGATCTTTGTAATATGTCATGTACAAATACTACATATTACTTAATATTCAACTTAAAGTCATTTTCTTTATAAACTTATTTTGTCATTTAATTCAAGCTTCGATTTATTCTTTTCTTTTACCGAGATAAACTTAGTTGCCTAGTTGGTCTAAAATGGAAAGGATAAGAGCTGCATGAGGGAAAAAATACAAATTTTCAGTGAATCAAATTAATGCATGTGTAATGGCAAAATACAATGAACTCGTGTTTCTCCCATCTTCACTTCTGTCAAAGCATGCCTCAGAATAAAAGCTAATACCTTCTAAACAAAACTGGTCAAATGTGTTCCTACCAATTTACTCTAATCCTGTGATATTAGACGGGAGCTAATTATGTTTGACAAAGCTGATATATCATTTTATTTTTGTATAATGTAATTTTCACTTGTATTTTCTGTTCCTAAAAATATTCCTGTAAACATGCTATCATATAATGAGCCATAACCCACAATAACCAGCCATGCTACATGATCTTCGTCTGCATGTTGTGGCATCAACTCCACAATCTTCATCAGTCAAACACCTGTAATCACTACGAGCATCGGGGATGTGGCAAGCACTCTCAATATGTTGACCTGACTTCAAATTCATAGCAGGACATACTTGCAAAGACATTGCACTGATTCGATTCACTCTTGGTTGCCTCTGCACAGTAAGATAAATATGCATCTTTAAGGTGTTTTGTGTGTGTGTGAGGACCACACAACTCGTCGAAGTAAATTTCCACATATCACTACTAACAAGAAAAGTCTTGTTTTCTTTTCTAAAAAAAAAAAAAATCTAGAAAATACTAGTATATTAGTGCCTTTCAACATCGCATGCAAATGAAAAGGAGGAAATAGAAATAAAAAATGTGTTATTTAGGGAAAATTGTATATAAAGCCCCTAAACATAGACCCATGTGCAAAATGGCATCAAGACCTCTAAAATTGTTTAAATTAGTCCCTAAACTATAACATTTACACTAACAGATCATTAGATCCTTTAATCCACCTGCCATAAAGTTACTAATGGAAGAGTTCAACAATAACAACAATATCTTTATCTCACTAGGTGAGACTGGCAAGGCAATATGAATCATATGATGTCATTTGACTCGGGTGAAAACCAATCTCAAATACTATTCATTATGAAATCCTTATAATAATTTCCCCCAATAATCTTCTTGGTCTCTATTATGAACCTTCATATAGGATCAAGTCACAGGTCTAAACACATAAAGCAAACTTGTACTTAACAGATTTCCTCCTAGACTAAAAGTTCTTTCTGAAAATAATTTCTCATGATAATATTCCAATCAGGTTCGCTCTTTAAAAATACTGCAGAGATATCCCAAATTGATAAGATAATAATATCTAACAATTATCCTAATCGATAAAATAAAAAATAACGAGTACCCAACAGCCAGTGGATGGAAGAGTCTAATGATGTAACTGTTATGGTTTAGGGACTAATTGGGACAACTTTTAAGGTTCACAGAGGCGTTTTGAAAATGAGGAAAAACAAGGAAAAGTTTAAGGGATCTATACACACTTTCCATTTATCTATATAAACAAAATCTACAATTACTACGGTAAATTGCTAAAAATACCTTCACGAAAGTCCAATTAGTTGGAATATAAGCTTCTGGAAGCTCTTCATGCCAAGTGCTTAGTACTGGAAGGGGATGACCTTCGGTGGTAAATACATAATTGTTCTCATGTACAAATGAATCATCAAATAGAAGATATAAATATTTGCACCTGAAGAAAACACAGGATCACTACTCAATCTCAAATCCCATAATTATTTGAGAGAGAATTTCCCATTTTTTTATTTTCTTTGAAATTTTTAAATTTTGCATGATACAAAAGGAAAGAAAAGAAGGTCTTACGTTTCAGCAAGAAAAAAACTATGCTGATGATCTTCCAACTGCATAGTTGTCACATCCTTGATGCTTGCAAACCCACCTTCAACTTTGGTGTATAAATTAAGGGAATTGACTATTGATTCACCGACTTCAATATACCATGGATCTGAAATTAACAAAGGTTGATGTGAAGAAGTAATGTGACTATATCACCATTGGTCAGATATGATTCTCTATATTTACATTATAGAGATTAAATTTTAAAAAGAATATATTTCACTAATAAAACTGAATAATTGTGATATTGTTAAATGTTATGTTGTGTTGATACAAAAGACTAATATAGTATCATTTTTATACTAAAATTCTAGGTCAAGTACTATGTAATACAACTTGAACAAGCCAAGCTTCCAGATTATTTGACTATTTGCTAATACATATATCCTGTTAAATTTAGAGTTCGAGACCCTTTTTATCATTGAAAGAAGTATTTACATGTGCACCAATCTTTTTAAGAGTATGCTATTTTAGAAGCAGTTGAACCAAATCTCACAATATCAACAAACTTCAAAAGATAGAAGAACTATCGGACCTTTAGTAGCTTGATATAAGTAGAATGTTGACTCGGCCAATTCAGGACGTAATGGGTAATATTTTTCAGTAGGGTGAAGCATCTGGTGATCCAGCAAATACCTTTACATGGATTTGTAATTCAATGTGATATGTTATAGTACTGTAAGAACAAAAACCTGATGACAGGTTGATGGTAAAATACAAAGAGATCAATGCTATAATGAAACTAGCAAAATCAGAAAATACCTCTCTGGTAGCACTCCATAGTTCTTCCACACATGGAAAAACTCCCGGTGAGATGAATTGGCAGCAATAACATCCCCAATAAGAACCTGGTTTCCATAAGTCATATATACACAATTACAAACTCGGAAACGTATCAAACCTAATTTTGAAGTAGGTAAAATTTCAAAGTCCAGCTACTAGCCTGTAGGCCAGGCCAAAACGCTTGAAGGCTTGTAAGCTGCCAATAAGTTGCTCTTCCTGTCCTCATATCAGCTTCATGGTACCTGCATTAGCCCAAATAGTCCAGGTTACAACTGTTGATCACATTCTCCCATTAATACCTTATAAGTACTGTATAGATATACTGCTATAGACAGCATAACAAAAAAGCAAAGACTTTTGCAGTTAGTGTGATACCAAGGACCATGTCTGAAGTATTTCTGCACGGCAACATAAGCAGAATGAAACATTTTCCAAAAGTCCTCCTTCCCAAAAAGGATATGGGCTTTAAGTAGATACTCATAGAAGGAATCAACCCCTAGAATAATCCAGGAAAAAAAAATCCAACATAAGAAACATCAAGGCCAGCCCATCACCATTTGTATGTTTAGATGCAACTAAAAAAATCAAATACTTTCAACAGACAATAAACATACAGATGATATGCCATGTTATCCAATGAACTGAACTATTAGAATATCCCAGTTCTGACTTCAGAGTCAGAGCTAACCTACCAGCTCCAATTCCTGAAGAATATTCAGTCCATTGCCCAGTTGCCACGTCCAGCGTGGTTCCAAATAATTTTAATGAGCTCTGCATACTCCATAGCTTGCGAAGAGCTCGTAAAGCTACTGATTCATATATGGGGTCACCAGTCATTTTTGATAAAGCACCCATTTCAAGAATCAGAGAACCTGCACAAAGATGGAAAATTAGAAGCAACCAAACATCATTTGACTATACCCTAGTCTTAAAGCACTAAGCTAGACCTCTCACCACACCCTGAAGTGCTCGTTTCTGTAGTCTCATTCTCCATTACTCCATACTGTGCACAGAATATTTTGCATTGGTGCGGAGTCATATATCATTCTAAGAGAGTACAAAAAAATTAAGGAAAATGCAACAGAGTATACTTTATAAATTTTGTATGCCTAAAAAACTGAAGCAACATGGTTTAAATATAAAGACTAACATCTTATCATTCAATGTATATATAGTTGGGGGATTCACTTGCTCCAAGAGTAAATCTTGTCAAACTTATTCCATTTAATAACTTTTAGTGAACGTTAAATTCCATCAATTCAACCATTGGATTTAAAATTCTCATTAAGTATATCAAGTCTACAAAATTCTATACAATTCAAAAACTACTTAATACTTTTATCAATCAAATTTATTTTTATGTATGATATACTTTTGAAGTAAAAGTAGATGCCGCATATGTATGTATGTATGTATGTATGTATGTATGTACGTAAGTACATACGTATGTATGCATGTATGTATGCATGCATGCATGCATGCATGTATCTATCTCATATGGCATTTAGTTGCAACATGTCATGGTCCTAGCTTGTGATTTGGCACATAACTGTAAATGTTAATTGTTTTTATTCCTTCAAAATCAATGGAAAAGAGAAAAGAGAGATATAACCAAATGCTCATTTTTGCACTAATATACTAAGCCTAGGTCATGTACTTTTGCAGTACACCTATTACAAGCCCAGCCTAATAACATTCCTAACAGTTCGACACTTAGACTCATAATATTCTGTGAAGCTGAAGCTTACTAGGCTCTTATCTTGTTACAAATAAACACATTTAACATGGAAAATAATTTAAAAATAAGAGTTCATAAACAAGATAGCTAAAGGGATAACATAACGAGCATTGCCATGGAAACACAACATCAAAAGAATGATGACTGGACTAGAAGAGAGATTGCTAGAAAAATGCACAACAGGAGAGAAAACATCACATGAAATATTCACAGTGGATCTGCAACCATATGCACCAGGCCCAAACTTTTTCAAATTTATCAAAACAGATTTGGAATCTTTAAAACATAACCTCAAACTGAAGTCAGCAAAGCCAAAAACTTTGGAAAACATGTACGGAATGGGAAAAACTTGATCTGTCTTGAATGGGCTTGAAAATGGCTCATAACATTTCAATCAACAGCCCTACTACCAGCCCAAAATTTTACAGTCAAACATTGTCATGAACATGGCAAGTAGATGCAGGTATAGGCACAAAGAGAATATGACAATTCATGCAGGAATATAAACAAAAACAAACAGAGCCAAACAGACAGGAAGGGAAACAAATAAGGTTGGAATGGAATAACCCACACAGCACCAGGGCCAAATGGACAGAAACAGAGCCAAAGATTGCCACACACAACAGAGACAAGGTCCAACAGTCCCTTACAGTGGTGGAACCAACACACCACAATGGGTTGTGGTAGACCAGAATACAGAAGACAAGCTGATCTGTGTGGAGGGAGGAATTTGCTGAAAAGGTGGACTGGTGAGAGTTTCATGCCAGAACATTGTAAAGGCCAATGGAGAGGGGTGACAAGCATGGATGGGCTGATGAACCTAAAAATTCATAGCCCCCAAACTGGCTAATTTTGAACCCAATGATGGGTTAGCTTGTTGACTTGGCAGTACAGGAGTATTATTACCATATGCATCTTCAAACATTCAAATCCTCACAACCAAATTAAATGAAAATAAATTGTAATGTCTTGACCTCTAAATGAAAAAATTACAGAATGTCAGACTTTGAATGCTCTATGTAGTACCTTTAAGTTAATCCATGCATATGGCAATCCAGTAGGTGTATTGAATGCCGGTAGAAAGCGTTTCCCTAAATCTTCAGCAAGAGCTAGCAGCTGATTCTTGTAAGCTCCTTGAAACAACTTCTTTGAAGAATCAGATGCAAGTAAATGAGCAGAGACAAGTCCTCCGAGAACTCTTATGTTGCACTGAACGATTACAATCAAGTGATAAGGAAAACACATCATTGGGCTTCAGAATTCAAATAAATATTTTTCAATATCATTTAGAAGTAAATTAAAGCAACAGCCTTTCCAAATCTTGAGCAATCTGACATCATATTACACAAATCTCTAGACTCAAAAATTTCAACCAGATCCAATATTTACCTCAAAAAGATTTATGCGTGCATCAACATTAAATGTCAGATTTTCCGAAAGCCAAAGCACTGCCCTCTCGAATTCAGTATTATTTCCCATAATAACAAGACTAAAGGCAAAAGAACAATATGTATCAGTTCCCAGCTCAGCAAGATACACAAGATGTGCTCATCACAAAAAGGAACAAATTGAATAAAAATAGTATTACACAAACTAACAGCTCATGTAGTAACTGGACCCATGTACCTGGACAGCGATTCAATAAGTGTGAGGGCAGAACCATTGTAGTCCTGAGGCAAGTGTTGAAGCTGCAATAGTAAACAGTTAGTACCATGGTTCTCTGATTAGTTTTCTTCTGATGTTCTTAAATACAGATATCAATTACCTTCAAATTTCCCAACTCACTCAGAGAGTTGGTGAAAGTTTTAGAGATAGGCTTAAGCTCATCATGCTGCAAGAACATGCCAATCATAACATTGCACACTATTGTACGTTAATAAATAACAAATGACGAATAACAACATTAACTGACCGGAAATGCATGAGTCATATAGTTGTCATATGCGTGGTAAAACCTACAAAACAGGAGTACCATAAACCAACAACATTGATAAGTATATGTTGCCAAATGCCAGGAAAGAAAACAATACTAAGCCTACTTCAAAGGTTATGGCAATTCTTACCACCTTCATTGCATCTTCTACATGAGTCATAATCAGTATAATTCAAGAATTGAAGTTGCAGAATATATAAAAAAATCAATATGTGTATGTTTTATACACCTTGGATTATGCTAAGAAATCCGAAATTTAGATGCACGAGCTAAAAATTCCTGAGAAAGGGATAAATCGATGGAAAATTGAAATGTGAAAGAGACTTCGAAATTGGAAACAATAATGAACCGCTTTGAAGAAGGTTTAATATTAATTTACGTACATGTTGCGAACTTTGTCTCTCATGCGTTTTTTCTTGGCGGCCCAGGGGGATTCTGATTCCGAAACGGTGAAGTCGTAGAGTACGAGGAGGAAGAGTAGAAGACATGTTGTGTAATGGCAGCGAAGAGGAAACATGGGATTTTCGATGCTTTGCGGACTTTGGTTTGAAAGAAAAGAAAAGGAGTGGATTATGCTGTTATGCTGTCGCAGTGAACGAGGACCGGGTAAGATCTGACTCTGATCTATGCTTCGCAATTTTTTTCAGTACTCCCGTATTACTCATGCCTTCTCTTCCAAAATATGTCACTTCTGACATGACACGTATAATTAATAATCATTGAATTTTAAATTAGTAAACATAATTAAAAAATGTATTTAAATCCAGTAAAAAGATGTATTTAAATTAATATTGATTTTATATTTTGTTAAACGTAAGAAATGAATTATTGTTTAAAACTTAAAGAAAGTAATTATTTATATTAGGCATTCATCAATGCAATGCCTATATAAACACTTATCCATTATAAATAAAAATTGATAATTATAATTAAAAATTATTAGATTACTCATGCAATTTATTATTTTAATTTTAATTATTTAAATAATTTTCATCTTAAATCTCAATGGATCTTATCCTCCTATATATACAATTTATTAATTTTGCATTGATTGATTATTTTGAAAAAAATAAAATATAAATTTATTAACTTGTAGAAACTAAAATTCGGCTAATCTATCCAAAAAATTTAAATTAATACAAAATTTAATATTAATTCATTAAACTCAGAACTACACTTTAAAATAAATCAAGCTGGAGCCAAAACAAAAAAGTAGGTTTATTTTTCTAATACAACGACTTCAACTTTTTTTAAAAAAATTGAAAAACATTTCATAAATCAGTTATATTAAAATAATAAAAAAAATGTAGAAGTTATTCATAGATGATTTTATTATTTCAATATTATTTTCATGGATGATAGACATAGATTATTTTATTGTTTAATATTATTTTCATGGATGATATAACGTAGATCCATTAACTGGACCACCGTTCACAATGGACCAGTTTGGAACAAGACCATCTCAAACGCAGCCCATTAAGTAAATCCTACACACTTAATGTCCATTAAAAGAGAGATAAACGTAATGTTGTTCCATTTCGAGCAAGACCCCTTTACAAAATTAAAGATGGGAAATTTTTAGACAATCCCAACCGTGCAAGTGCTTGATGCACTAGCTCACAAATATTGTTGACCTTACTTTCATGTAATCTCAAAATTGTTCTCCTGCATAACAGCCTAAGTCTATACTACTAGTATTCTATTCTATACAGTTACAAAATTAGAGTTCATATTGACTTCATTTAGTTTGAGAATCAAATAATTGAAAATAATTTGCTTTCCCAGCTCAAAGTTCAACTGACTCTTTATCATAATTCAATAAAGGACAGGAGTTATCGTCACATTTCTTTCCTTGTTTGTTACACGTTTTACCGGAGCATTTGCGACACAGCTTCCCGTGCGTATACAGAAGACAATTCAGGTCAAACTTAAGTTCATTTGGTATCCTTTGGTTTAGATGAATATATGACTTATTTCTGTCTGCAACAGATGGTACCCAACCCATAGTTTTTGCAATTCAAATATCTGCATAAATATTCAAGTGTTATAAATAGCTCAACAGAGTCAAATGCATTAAAAAAATGAAATCATGCTTACGTGAGTGTCCACAGGAAAATCATCCCGCTGAAGATTGGACATCAATACACAAGCCACCTATAATCAATAGTGCAATTTAGAGAAACCAGCACAAAGGGGGAAATGACATACAGAATTGTGTTCGGTTGAGTTTTAGGATTAGATTAGAGTGTTACAGATTTTGACATGAACAGTGCAATAAAATACAATCTCATCGATATATTATTCACGTGATCAATTATGCGACGAATAACATGAGTCATACTTAATCCACTGCAAGGAGAAAACTGCCTACATACAAGTAAAGGAACTGAATGCCAATGTACCACCACGATATCCCAATAGCAGAATGGGAAACAGGAAAAGTCTTTCTTAATTCAATAAAATAAGAAATATGATGACAGAAAAGCTTATATTTTAAACACCCTTGGACAAGTTCGGAACTGAAAGTGGGAATCCACTATCTTTTACAAGAGAAACCGATAAGCTATATATTGCCCTGGCCATTAGTAGCAATCACATAACGTAGAAATCAAGTTTGTACTCCCCTCAACAAACCCATCTGCCAGAAGCATCTCAAATTACTTGAATTCATGGGTGTTGAGAGGCCTGTAGGACTGATTGTCTAATCTATACTAAACTGTTTGGTGTTATTGTACAAGTCTCAATCTCTCTGCCATTGATTTACCTACTGCTAAAACATAGTCACAATGCATGCACCGGAAAAATAATGTGACTGTGACATACTTGAGCTCCACTAGGTAGAGCCTCTTAAAGTAAGTTAAAAAAATAAAATAGAAAACTAACATCATTGATAAAAGCAAACCACTACAATGAATGTTTTATAATTTTTTCACAGTTGTCATTATCACTTCTTTTGTGGATATCAATTTAAAATCTTGGATAATAGCTGCCTCTGAATGGGAAACAGACAAAGTACTGAATAAACATTAAAATTGAAAATAGACCAGGTACGGAATTTTGAATGGGAGGGAAACAACAATATGTACCAGAGGTCAATTTTCACAAGGACTTCAGGAATTAGCTTAGCAGCTACATTCAAAGAATGTCATTTAGAAAGAATTAAAGACTCTCGGATACTCAGGATAACAACTTTCAAAATATGTGTTATACTGAAAAATGAAAAGGGAAACACGGCAAAGTTAAGAAGTAACACAAGAAAGATTTTACATATAGCCAGGCAGGAAATATTGAATGCTATCACAAGTGGCTCAATCTACAAAAATATATACAAGATAAAGTCACACATATCACTTAATCCAATTTCCAAGGATGCTATAAAAAGCAATTCTAAGAGCCAAGTCCTTACAAATGAGTGAAATGACAATGACATAAGATACAGATGACTAAAATGGCATGTGATAAACAATCCCAAACAAGCAGTACAGTACCATGAGACCAAATCCTGGACAACGAGGAAAAACCCAAATGCAAGACTATTATTCATCAGTCGCCATATATTTGGCTAGTTAACTAAGCTGCAAAGTGGGAGCAGCTTACTAGGTCAATTATGCAATGTAAATAACCAACTAGAAACTGCTCAAGGAAAAGAAAAGAAGATTACTGTCTTGGGACCAATTCCTTTGAAAAGAGACAGCTCAGCCTTAACTTCATCAACGGACAAGTCCCGCAAATACTCCAAACACAATTCACCTCTTCTCTCGCGCAAACAACGCAACACGTTTTCAATGCATGAAGCCTTAGCCGGAGCTAGACCTCCACATAGAATAGCATTTTTCACGTCCTTGGACTCAGCACTAAGAACCTTCCAACACACAAAACGGCGCCGTTTCAATACCCAACAACAAAACAAGACAAAACCGTGCGAATACAAATGTCTATGTTTGTGACTTACTTGTCCCGGGGAAGGAGGATTTGAGGGAAGCGAAGGCCTTTTGGGAATTGGCCTCAGTGGTGTTCTGCGAGAGGACGGTTCGGACCAAACCGTCGAGAACCGGCTCGGGTGGCTCCGGTTGGACCTGGTCATCGGGCGGTTGGAGTTTGCGGTACTTGGCTAGTTCCGGGGGAATGCCGTGTAGGGCTAAGAGAGTGTCTCGCACGGTTTCGCATTCATGTGGAGTAGGTCGAGAGTGAGATGGGAATGAATCTTTCACATTTTCGGTTCGTTTTGGACCCGCACGAACCGGTTTGGGCTTTGGCTCTTCGTCGCGCTTCACCTGCTGCTGCTTCCTCTTCCGCTTCTTTTCCATTCTCTTCTTCCCCCTCCCTCCCTCGTTAACGTCGAATGCCTTTCTGAATTGTGTGTTTTTCCCGGTCCAATTCATCCATACTATGTAATTCGGTGATAAATATTGGTTTCAGACATATGAGATATATAAATTTAATTTTAGAAAGAATAAAAAAGTGTGATAAATTATTCTTATTTTTAGATTTATAAAAATATTTTATTAAGTTGTAATATTCTATCTTAATAATAAGTTATATTTTTGGATAAACAATTTCATATTAAATTATAAAGTTTAAAAATTTATTTATTATTAAATTATTTGTAAGATTAATTTATTATATTTTTTACACATAAAAATTTGAATTTTTATTTTTTAAGAATAAACTTATTAACATCTCATATTTTTTAAAGATAAATTTGATTATTTATTCGAGAAAAAACTTATTAAATTTTTACTAGAGTTTTTTAGAGAAAGATTTTACTAACTCAAGGTATTAGTTAAAACTTCAAATCACATCGTTTACGTTTGGTATATGTATTTGTGAAAGACTTTTTTTAAAAGGTTTGATTTGATATACATAAATACAAACAGGTTTAAGAGCTTATATTTTGTTAAAATTTAATACCAAATTGATAGTGATTAAGAGTTTATTTTTTAATAGTTTAAGAGCTTAATATTTATTTATTGGCAGTTTATATTATTATCTAATCATAAATTATTATTTAAATTATTTTAATATAATTATTTTAAAAATTAATAAATTATATAATTAAATATTATACACAAAATTTTATATTGATAATATAAAATTCTTTTTCTCATAGTTTAGTACCAAAAGAACTTATAAACCTGTTTAAAAATTTCCACAAACTAATACTTACAAGTTTAGACATATATTTTACACGTGAAGTTAAAAAAGTGATAATTTCTAGTCACCACAATAGTATTTAAAAATTATAAATTTTTGATGCTGAATTTTTCTGATTTGATTTCATGAATCTTAAAATTGATTAAAGGGATTTCTAAATCTGTTGGATTTATTATAGAAACATTTCTCTGACACAATTGTTTTAAGACTCTCGATTTAATGAATTCCTCTTCTGATTTATGTTAAATGAAAAGCAAAATATACCAAAATTGATTATATACAATAAATTATAATTAATAGTAGAAAAATATTTGAGGAAGAACGTCAAACAAAATAACATTATCATTCATCTTTATTTATTTATTTTTTGTCTTAACCGCATGGTTCATTAGGAGAAAGAGGCTTTGAGTTCGACCAAGAGATAAGTAAAATATAAATCAGAATTATTTTTATCAAGGATCGAACTCGAATAGTATATGAATGATTCAACTTTAACCTTATCATTTTTCTTTATTAAATGCTCAAAAGAGTTCTAATACAATGATACCAATTAAAATAAACAAGAGAACACACAAAAAATAGTGAATTGTGTTTTTGTGAACTTTAAACCTTTTTTAGCAAAATAAATATAAGTTTAAAAATAAGATATAGTTTTAAAATTCAAACCGAACTGACTAGTCCTAGTTCTACAGTGAATCAAAGATCTAACCAGGTTAGGTTGCTCATCAGATAAGATATTTGATAAACACAAATTAATTTAAAAAAATTAATAATTTTTTAAAATTAACTAAATAGAAATGTTTAATGTTTTAACATATCAAACAAAATAGAGTAAACTACACTAGCCTCTATTTTTTTTTTTATTTGTTCCCATACGGTGAGAATTTGTGAAATTACACAAACCCTCCAAGCTTTTATCTACTCTCACACTAGCCTCTTTTAATTTTTGAAAAGTATACCACGAGTCTGTGACGCTCTTTTGTATATTATACTAACTCTCTTAATTAATTATTTAAAAAATATTATATCAAACTCTCTTATAAGAGAGATCACCGTAAATGTTTAAAAAAATTATATAATTTTCCAAAAGCTGAAAAGTGATTAATGTAATTTGTTCAACAAAATTATAAGTAAATTCTTGGAGAGGTAACAAATCATCTAGTATCTTAAACTCAAACCCCATACCCTAATTTATATATATATATATATATATATATATATATATATATATATATATACTAGAAAACTCATTGTCAAAAGAAAAATGGAAGGAGACACACCGGAGGGAAGATGAAATGTGTGATCAATGAAAATCATGTCTTTAAATGTCAGGGGGCTAGGAGGGAGAATTAAATGGAAGGTGATTAAAAAGTTGTTAGTTAAGGAAGAAGTACAAATGCTGTGTATACAGGAGACCAAAAGAGAAGAAATTACAAAAGAGGTAAGCGAGACTCTGTGAGGGGAGATGGAGACATTTAGTGGATGGTATGGCCAGCGGTTAACTTATCAGGAGGGTTGTTATGTATATGGTGCAAAGAAAGCTTTGAATTAAGAAATGCTAATGTGGGGTTGGGATTTATTGCACTGGAAGGGGTGTGGAAAAAGGAGATATAGTTATCACAGTGGTAAATGTGTATTCACTTGTGAGATTGGGGGCAAAAGGAGGTTATATATGGCAAGATTTGAAGGAGTTGAAAGCTAATAATAGTACACGTGTATGGTGTCTTATTGGAGACTTCAATTGCACAAGAAGGGCAACAATATCTTTCTCTCTATTTCTAAGTTCAAAAGCTTTTTCTATGACTATTCAAACCATAGACATCAAACAAAGGATGATCAAATCAAAAGAAACATTAATGCATCAAAAAGAACATTTAATAATGAACAATAAACATAGATTAATAATCAAAATGTAAACTTAATTAAGGATAGGTTCAACTACATCAACCCCAAAATGGATAAACCTAATTACATGACTACAAGAAGAAAATAGATGAAAAAGATGATGAGAAATGGTAGGGAAGTCATGGAGCACAATGAAGAGTTTTCCAATGCAACCTAATTCCTCCAACCAAATTTGTCTTCTATTCGTATTCTTGGTGCTTAAATAGAATCAAACATGCTGCATTGATTGAGTTGTGTGCTTAGCACGCACTTCATCGATGAGTGAACATACAAAAGTTGTATTGATTGAAGTGATTGCAGACTGAGCCTGATAAACGCATTGAATCTAACATGTTAGACCTCTTTAGTCTCAAAAATTTATTTTGAAAGGGTTTGAATTGGGTCCCAACACCAACTCTCTTCTTTCTTCATTTATTTCTATAATAAAATAAACTAAAATTAGATGAAAAATCAATATTTAAACTATTTTAAAACTATTCTAATTTATTCAAAACTTAATTATGAACTACGCTAAACAAGTTTAAATATATTAAAATATTAACATAATTGTCAACAAAATGACTATTAAAATAACGTTCCTAAGACAATTATTAAATACCAATGAGGAACAATCTAAGAGCTCGGGGCATTCAACAAGATGGGAATTACCTTTGTCCACCCTGCCTCCAGGTTGAAGAAACTGGAGACCATACTTTGTTCACGTGTGAAAGGATTCAAAGTATGTGGGTGGAATGTTATCAATGGATACAAATGCAAACTGCACTGCCTGAAAATCCAACTGCATGTGGACTTCATGCAACACTACTACTGTTGTTGCGAAAATCTAAAAAAGGATCAATGGGCTGTGATATGGTGTAGCATCACGTGGTGTATTTGGAGAAATAGGAATGAATGGGTTTTCAATAATTTGATGTTTGGTAAAGAGAAGGTTATATGCAGGAATGTTAAGTTTTTTGTGTGGGCATGGCTGAAGAATCTAGATAAGGGCTAGAATTACACGTACACCCAATGGATGTCTGCACATTCTGCTTGTCTGGTGGGATAGCTGATGATGGGGCTGATGGGTTTGGAGTGGGATTGAAATATGTAAACCTGTAATTGCATGCTGGAATGCCATGGTTACTAGGTATTTAAACTTGTTATTCAAGGTTTAAATAGAAAGTAACCAATAGCTCAATTGTGCAGGGATATGTTTCTGATACTTTGTTTATGGGTTTGTGGTACCCTTGTACCTATTTTAATACATGTTTTTGCTGATTTAAAAATAAAACATCCAAAGAAAAATAAATATAGTGTGCCATTAACCTCCGCACACATGTAACTCAAACACACACACACACATATATAGATATATATATTATCAACAAATAAATTACTAATTTTTTGTTAGTTTTTTAATAACAAAAGGATTAAATTATCATTTTTTTCTTTTATCATCAAATCATTTTTATTATAATAAAATGACACAACTTATATTTTTACATTTAAATTTTCATCTCAGTTCATTTTGATTCTAACTTTTCCACTCTATCAAATAGACCCTTATAGCACGCAAATTCCATCCCTTCTCCGTTGCTCATCGTTCCTTCTGTGACAATCTTAGAGCACATAATTTCCATCCAAATCCCGGTCTTTCCAACACGAAATTTCTCATTGGCTTTTTCTTTGTTCTAAGTTCGAACAGTTGCCACTCACATTTTCTACCGCAAAGATGCTAACAATTTAGTTCTTCACTTTTACACGATGGATTTATGTATTCTCTTATGTTTAAAATTTAATAAAGCTTCTGGAGGAATGAAACGCGTACGTTAATTTGTACGAATATATATAGAAATTGCGTTGCGCATGTTGAAGAACACTGAGAGGTTGAGACTGCAAGATCCGACTCCGCATAAATCGTGGGTGGGCCATAGACACCCAATGCAATGTACCACAGCACTGCAACCAAAACCAGCTACACCACATGCCAGCTATACCATGCGAATCCAATTGAAGGAGGATGAGTAAATAGAATGTATAGGGATGTGCAAGCTAGCTTTTTATCTTTCTATTAAATCGTAAAAAAATGTTTAAAAAACAAGTAAATTAATCTCAACATTTCATTTGATTCAGAATTAAAACCAAAAGAATACAATGAAGATGAGAAATTTACGAGATACTTCAATTGAATTTAAGAATGAATACTTTTTTTCTTTCACTTATTCGCAATGAATATTTGCTTTTTTAGCCGGAAGAGGAAGATGAGGTTCACATTTGACTATCATCTAAGTTCTGCCAATTGAATCGATAGAAAAATCCCCCCAGCCACAACACTAATAAACTGGTGAGATATTCTTCACTAATTTCGTCTCGTGTTTTGACAATATTTTTTAATATAATAGTTAAAGTAATATAATTGAATGATACAAAAATAGAATATCTTTCTTGCTTTATGAGCATATAAGAATTTCTCAAAATTAGTGTATGTTGTCGCGTCTCGACTTTTATCGCTAGGAATTGAATATTTTTTTCACCTTTAATTTAATTAAAAATGAAAAATAAAAGAAAACTATTATATTTAGAAAAGAAAATTTAAATTTATTTAATTGGAAGAAGTAAGATTTGAATATTTTTTAAGAACAATATTAACAATTTTATTTTCAGATTTTACAATATATTTTATTTAGCTAGAGATAAACTATTATATTTAGAAAAGAAAACTTAACTTTATTCAATTGGAAGAAGTAAGATTTGAATATTTTTGGAAAACAAAGTCAACAATTTTCTTTTCACATTTTACAATATATTTTATTTGGAGATGACAATAGATTAAGTGGCATCGCTTGTTGTAGACTTATAAGTTATAACTCATCCATATATGGTTCAGATTAGACTCATTTATTAGATAAATTAGTTTTAAAATATTTTAAAATCTAATTTAATGTCCCTAATTAAAAAAAATATAATTCAATGAAAAAGGTTCAGATATAAAAAATATTATTATTCATATTAAATTTTTATAATAATACTTTTCAGAATTGTATCCTTGTTGGTTCAAAGCATAAATTCATTAACAAACATGCAAGTTATTATAACCGTTAATTAATATATTTAAGAGTAGATTTATTGATCAATTTAAATATATTTTTACAAAAGTAAATTTTTAAACAGACTTTTAGACTATGTCAGAATTCTAAAAAGGAAAACCTTAAAAAAGTTTGTATCATAGATAAAATTTGAAAGCTACGTTAAGTTCAAGCCTTATAAGACATAGTTTAATTCAACTCATTCTCACTCTTGATTTTATTTTAGACTATCACAAGATTAATGGAATATTGCTCCAATTTTTTAACATGTAAATTATAGTATTTTATTATTTCCACTTCAATATTTATTGAATTATTTACTTTAAAATTAAAACAAAAGAAATTAAACCTTAAATCTTAAAGCATTAAAATCGTTGACCCTTAATAATATGATCATCATTTTGCCTATTAGTTTTCTAAGTGTGAAGTTTATTTATGCGCGGCACAAATTAAACTTAAATTCCTAGCAATTCTTCCTCACTTTTTATTACGGAAGTAAATTCAACATATACTTAATTAATGGTAATTCTATAATCTCTTCCTTCACAAGTGACGAAGCATGTGGTGGCAGGAGTATATTTTTCTCCAGCTAATAATTAAAAATGGACGAGGGAGCAACCTTGAAGCTTGCTTGGTTATTGTAGGTTACTATATGTTAGGGCTGGAGGGTGAAGTATGCATTCAATCATAAATGGGTGCCAGTGCCACCATTTGTTTTGTTTTGCATCAAACATTTGTACTAATTTTCCAATATATATATATATATATATATATATATATATATATACACACACACATATATATATATAGTTGGT
>PYAF01005012.1:538037-552778 GCA_007407185.1 Glycine tomentella
TAATATTGAAAACTGGAGGAGATGGTAACCTTTATTTTTAATAACTAAGGGGTGCAAGGTTCAATTCTCACCAATAACAATTTTTACTATTTTTACATTTTATTTATTTTTAAATTGCCAATTGAGGGCCCCGTTTTTTAAAAAAGGAAAATATTAAACAGGGCCCGAAGAAAATTTGCCAAAGTTTGCCCCGCCCCTGGTTGGTTGAAGTCTGGGACCTGTGAAGATAAAATAGATATTATAGTAAATAACGATAATTAATATCTCACGTATAGGCATATGTTTTATCATTTTGGGTCCATTTTGGTACTTTATAAATTATAAATTACCTTTTGCAGGTAAGTGTGCTTCGACCCTTCTACCTGCAGCGCTGCGTTGAACACTGATATAGAATGATACTAATATATATTACGAGTCATGAAGTAAAATTGATGAGAGATGCGGCATTTTACTTTACGAGTAAGAAATTTCTAACTAGTAACTATAACTAATTATTATATATCCACTTAATATTCATATGCTTTATTTTTGTTAACTATGACTCTTACAACCTTACCTCCTTCAAAGAACGCGTATCGTCGTTAACGAATTGGATTTTTTGTATAATTTTTCGCATACATATATATACGTACATGCTAAGAAGAGAAATATTTTGCTCGTTGTTGTTCATACTTACAAAGATGTGATTTCTAGCTAGAACTAGATGTACAACACATCAAGAACCGGAAAAAAGTAACTCAAGGTTAGATAAAGTTATAGATCACTATTATAGATGTATATATGGGTGGGTGTGTGTGTGGAGTCACGGACAAAGAACATTGAAAGCAAGGAGTAGAAGATGTAGAAAATTCAATGGAAAAAGAGTTCTAGTCAAGAGTTTAGACTTTCTGCTCTTGGTTAGGTAACGAACACTGGTTTCAATTATACAACCACAAAAGTAATGCGCTCATCTTAATTTAATTTCATCCATGAATTATTACCAATAATATTGCATCTGTGTATCCATATATTTTCTTCGCCAGACATCGTCACTCAGAATCTATAACAAAAGGAATAAGTAAACAAACTAACTAGTGTAAATTAAAAATGCTATTTCTGGGAAACCTAGCTAGACCCAGCAAATAGGTGCATCATTAATATTTTACCTAGAATATGGATACAGTGACGACAAAGTGTTCCTTGACTCTTCTCAGAACTATGATTGCTCGTACGTAAGAAAAACCATTCATTATTACTTGCAACAATCATTAAATAGTATAAATGAATAACAATATTCCGTTCTCCTTATTAGTTTCTACACTAACATATTTTGCAGGGGAAAAAAAAAGTTGAAGCACATGTATATCGCATCCAAGCCTTAAATTTCGATCTAAACCAAGTTTATCAATCACAAAGAACAGTTGCACACTTAGAAATAGAGAAGGAAGATGGTGGTAAAGCAAACTAACAATCCTTGAAACTAAAAATTGGTATAAAATTGAAAAGAAAAGAAGAAAAAAAGGCTACTTAATTAGTTTATAACATGAAATTAATATACTTGTAGCAAAAACAAAACAGAAAATGGATCGGACCGAGACGCTTGATTCCCCAAGAGTGTAAGTAGTCGGGATCCTCGTAGCAAAAGAGCTAAGACCCTTAACTCACAACTCAATATATATATATATATATATATATATATATAAGTTGCCGAAGCTAGCTAGCTAGATACCAAAATAGGGTTTTTCTCATGCGCATGAGCAAAGCAGCAACAACTTTGGATCTTCCTTGGTTGTGTTCTTCGTCGTCTTCTTCTTGGGCTTGTGCTGTAGTGTGGTGCTTGTGATAGTGAAGGTGATGATCATCATCAGAAGCAGCAGCAGCATGAGGAGCAAAAGGTTGGTGGATGATGATGATGATGATGTTTCTGATAAAGGAATAAGGGGTGGGAGCCTTGAGGGGGTAATGATGATGATGGTTATGGACGGTCAGAGAGAAGGGCAAGGAGGGTGAGGGCATGATGATTGCTGTTGGGTGAGGGCGTTGAAAGGTTGAAGAAAAATCCAAGGTAGTTCGTGCCATCCCTCTGAGAAAAGAGAAAGAGACTACTTAATTGATAGCTCTCTATTCTATTCTCTCTCCTTTTTCTATTGTTTGGAAGATAGAAAGAAATAAAGCAAAAAAAATTATCACGAAAACCGTGGTGCCAACTTTTTTATGCCCTCCAGCTCTTGTTCGCGAGGAAAAGGAAACATGACCCCATTTCATTTTTTTTTTTGGCGTGTTGGATCAAAAGTTAGAGATTAATATTTCAAAGTATGAAAATTTATTTAAAGAATTAATTTCTCTTGTAACATATTTTTGGTACACATAAACTTGCACATGAAAACCCTAGTTACATATTTAAAAATTATAATTATATGTTAATCATATCACAGGTTAATATTCTGACCATTTCATTTTCCATTGAGAAATTATCACCTGCCACTGTTGTTGCTGTCCAGAGTGTGACATCCAATCAGATTTAAGTGAACATGTGGGATGGGATCAATTTTGTTGAACGTACAAAATTACTAGCCTAATTGCAAAATATTGTGCTGTTCAGAAAAGGTGCAGAATGATTGGATCGTTTGTGATATTATTATTCCTATGGATATAGTTGTGCTTGTCTAGACTGGTAGCTGAACTAGTGAAATCTGTTTCACATTTAATTAATTGGGGGTTTAAGATTCTTTATATGATGGGCAATTATTATATTGAAAAACAGTAAAGGCTGTTTATGACTGTATATGAAGTGGATGAATATTGAAATATGCTTATATGAGCTTTATAGGGTTTAGTTAAAGATGGAATTTGGCAGAACAGAGAGACATATATACCCATGGGAATAAAGAATGACAAAGTCATCAAAAGAACTGACTATGGCAGAGTTAGCTAGAGAGAATATAAGTGTAAGAAAAAATGTTAAGAGGAGGAAGCTAGACACATAGTAATAAGAACAAGATAGAAATAGAATATGTGGCCTTCTGAAGGTAATGGTTGTCCTGCTGCAAAAGCCAACTTATGGGGACAAAAATGTTAGTTACTGTACACATAACGCAATAATGTTCCCGGCATTCTGAGACTTGAAAGCAATAATTCATTGTTTACAGAGATAGAGAAAAAAGATTCCCAGATAAGCATATTTTGAATGTTTGTCCAGTACCATATACCTGGTCTGATGATACTTCTTGATTCTCGCACTACTCAACAGTCTGATATATATGTGTGTAAAACATCTTTTGCATAATTCTTTTTGTTTTTATATTGCCCTTCCTTTCTTGCTTTTCAACATTTTTGCCGCACGCCCCCAAGCATTACTTTTTCTAGCTAGCTAGCTTTATTTTATACATGTTTGAAAATCAGCTAAAATAATATGATTGAAGTAAAAATACTTTTGTAAGAAAATCAAGATTCATATTTTTATTTTTATTTCATTTTTATCCGTTGAATTACATTAAAACAGTATCATAAGTAATTTCAACTGCAAATCAATCATACACAAAAAATTCCTCCTATGTATTACCTCAAAACCTGTATACTATCTAATTTCCTTTTATGGGTCCCATTTTCACAAAATTGGCCAAATAAGAACAATAAAAAGTTAATTTATCTCCGTTGGTCTTATTCTAGAATCTCAATAACTAATTTCTTTATTTTTCCACTCCAATGTTGATTGTGAATTGGCTTGACCCATCCTAGAGGAGGCCTTGCGGTTCTATGAAGTCTTGTGTGTTTGTTTGGTTGCTGTTTTGAGCATATACAGAGGACAAAAGTAGTTTTAGAAAATAACCTATCTAAACCCTTCGCTTATGACTTTATGTTTGACTCAGATAAAGTCATGCATTAGCCAGCCTTTACTTCCACTTTCTCCTCTCATGAATGGAGGAAAATGTGGCAACCAAATTAGTTTGATGGAAAAGTGAAACTCTCGAATAAAAGTGGAATTCTTTTTCAGAGATTCAAATCTTTTTGGCACAAAACATAGTCTGAGCCCAAAGATATAAAGGGCACAGTGTGCCATGTGTCCCTTTGTCCACCCAATGTTTTTAACCCCGAAGACTGTATAATTTCATGAATATTAGGATAGTACAAAAAAACTACTTTCTATATGATTTTTAAGTAGTCAAACCTGTAGGGTTAATAATCATTATATTAGTAAATTTTCTACTACGAGTTATAAAAAGTAATTAAAGTGTATAAATTAAAATGATAAGTCATTAAGATTATATTTATGTTTACATTTTAACAAATTAAGAAATGGTACATTTTTAATTATATATTTGAAAAAAATTATCTTAAAGAAAATAATTATTATTTTCAGAATATTTATAAAAATTATGAAAGATTTTTTTTATATAAAATACTTCGATAAAAAGACATATTAGATCAATAGTATATTTTTAAGTAGTTATAAAAAATTATAAATATAATTTTACTCATTATAATGATAAATTCATTTAAATAAGTCTACCATTATATATAACATATATATTGTCCGATATGTATTTCGGCTTTTGAGCTTTCAAGATAAGATAAAATGATCCCATCCCCCCGTGAAAGACATATACATCAATATGTCAATTTGATTCTTATATCTTTCACCATACAGTCCGGCATATCTTGATTTTCTCGATCTGTTATAGCTCCGATACACTTTTTGAAACATTAATTTCAAACATGGAATCATGAAGGGACTTGAAAACAGCAGCAGAGCAGGAGAGGAGTAGGTTAACTACTAGAGCATAAGAGGAGTAGCTTTATATATTCTTGACTGATATATTGAACTTGTTTTGGACTGACATATACTTCACAAAGCAAATATGTTGCTTGCTTATAATAACGGATGCAAAAGTTTTAAGTTCTGGAGGAAATTCTCACATTTATAAATTAGTGGGACAATACACTTATTATAAATTATTTTTATAACTATATTTTAAATTGTGAAGATAACTTATAACTCTATACATTCATTTTATATTAAGAAAAAAATAAAAATCTTGTGGTGCAACTTCCTCAAAACCCTCTAATTAAGGTAAATTCGTCCCTGTTGGCCTATGCATAAATAAGGAAATCAACCCAGTCCAAACCCTAATAATTAATCGAGCATCATTCCACAAAGCAGTGCAACATGACTAACATTTAATACACCTGTGCCACACCAGATACTAGTCATAAATATATTCTAACGAGCATCCTGGAAGGGTAGGGGTCTGCACAAGTGTATTAATTACTTGTGCATTCACGTAAATGACAGTGCCTAATACCGAATTCGGCCAACAATATTTAAGACTTATACAATATACGGGAAACGTAAGTAAGGTGCACTTATGTCATTCCATTTTAGTTTTGATCACCTCATGGTCATTGATTTAGATGTTGTATTTGAGTCCTTGCAGTTGCAGGTGATCATATACATGGACTTGACCCGAAGGATATTTTGAAGACTTCAACTGAAATTTCAGCTATTCTTGCAAATATTCCACATCTCAAGATTGGGATAGAACAATACTAATGCTTGTATAAAAGGCACTACTCTACTATCACACTGTTCAATTGAAAATTACTACAATTTTGGGGCATAAAATATTTATATTTTTAAAAAATATTTTTTATTTAAAATTTTGATATTTTATTTGATTTTCGCAATAATGAATTGTACAGAGTTGCTTTGTTGTTTGACAAAAATATTTAATACGTTTGTTAAAAATTGAGAAGTTATTTTTTTGATTAAATCCATTACACTAACTTTTTGAATTGAAAATATTTGAGAAAATAATTCGTAGAACTATATATAGGTAAATATAAATGACACAAAAAAACATGTTTATATGATCTGTTTACATTTCAGTTTTAAAAAAAATGATATGCTTACATTTTATAGACAATAAAATTTTATGTTTTCTATTTAATTTTTAATTCTCGTATGTTTTGTTTAAAGATAATTAAAGATTAAAATAAATAATACAGATAGTATGATATTTAAAATAGATAGAATAATATATTATAAGAAGATTTTTATTAAAGTAACATTGTTTTATCAAAGAAGATAATAATAATTGAAAAATTCTATTAAAGTATAAAGATCAAATGTAAAAAGAAAAAGAAAAGGATCCAAATACAACAAATGAATGAAATTTTAAAAATGTTAAAAATTAATTAAGTGTACTCATTTATCAAACACGTACTTTTGTTTTTAATGAATGTAAGAAAGATGAGCATTTAATATCTAACAGTTAGATGAAAATAGTTAGGGAGATGACCAATATTCTAGTTCGTTTCAATGAAATTTTGAAACATCAATGAATTGATGAATCTAACACAACTCGCTAAATATCAATGAATGTAAGAAAGATGGAATCATCATCTGAAGTGTTGGTCATCTTCCTCATTAGGAGGTGGAAATAGTTGATGTTCCTATGCCACCAATTGTTAGAGAAAGTACGTGGAACGGGTGCGAGAAGAAAGAGAGAGATGGGTGTGAGGAAGGCAAAAAGGTGTAAAGTGAGGGGAATAGACCGGGTTTATTAATTTTTGAAAGGGTGGAGTTTATGATTCCTATATTGAATAGAATGAGAAACTTAAATGACAGTTAGGATAAGAGGCTCTTTCACCTAATAAACAAATCTTTTGGGTTGAGTTATCCTTGTATGCTTAAGTCATAACAATTATTTCATTGAATATTGATACTGAATTATGAGATGCGACAATGTTACAGGTTTTATGTTGAGTAAAAATGAATGGGAGTATTTTTGGAATAATACTTTACCAAAAATAAACGAGAAAATAATGTTGTGAGAAAAATAAACATTGCAATAGAATTTCTCTCAAGGAACATTTGGTAGGGAAAAAACTTTTTATGTTTGAGAATTATGATTTAGAGGAATAATTAAAATATATTTGGTTATTTACATGAGAATGTTTATAGATGTTTTCTGATATCAAAGAAATTATTTCAAAAACTGTGTATGACTATATTAAACGAGCTAGTAAAGGTAGCATGAGATTTCTATAAAAAAAATAAGGATAATGTGACATTTTCACAACTCAAAACTTTTTGAGAACATAATTAAAAATATTAAAAAATCAATATTTTCTGAGAATATGTTTTTATGATGAACCAAATATGAAAACAAACTTTCTCAACTTACAAATTCTTGAAAAAAATTGAAGTTTTCTTTGTACCGAACTCTACTTTTCAGTTTTTGTGATCTTCATCATCTTCGTGGATATAAGGGCGGTGTCTACGGTGAAATAGCAACTTAAGTGTTTCACCGGTGGAACACTAGTATCAACCCTTAGATTTTTTATTAAAATATTTCAATGGTTGAGATTAAAATTAATTACTTTTAATAAATAAAAATATTAGCAAATAGACAATTTTGTCCTTATCCTCTTCACCCCATCCCACCCCTGACCCCACCCACCCGACTAATCCACTATCCAGAATCTTCCACCGCACCCCACCGTCTAGAATCTCCCATCATACCCCACCTCGCGACACTGCCATTTGGGCTAGGTAGTCCACTTTCGCACCGGCCTCTGCCAGCAGCTTCACACCTGGCTCCAACGTCAGTCCTGTCACAGAGAGGAGCACGGTGCGGCTGTCGTCGGAGTCGGTTGACGCCATTCGAGCTCTGAGTTTTTTTTTTCCCAGATCTGAGATTGATGAGAAAATATGAGTTATCGATGTCGTTTTCACCGTTGCCAGAGTTGGAGTACCACAGAGTTTGACTTCAATATGAACCCAAGGCACTGAAGGCAGCTAGCAAATTAAGCATAAGCAACATAAGTTGTAAATCGCGGGAACGCAAAAGCGCGCGGGAGGAAATGCTGCCGAGTACTAGTAACTTAAAGTTTTCTCGGTGGACTTTCTTCAAACACCTTACGCCACGGATATTCAAATTAACACCACCACTCTAGCAGCACAAATCCGTCGCCACTCTCCCATTTCGGAACCCTAACCTCCCGCCAGACAGACCAGATTCATCTATACATTGAAACTCTTCTCCAATGGAACAAGGTATTCAATTTCTCCCACTCACACAACACAAACGCACACTCTCCCTTAACATGCTACACATAACAATTGCAATTGCAGCGCATGAACCTTACCGCAGTTAGAGAGGTGAATGAAGTGATGGAAAGACACGTGGAGGACTCCCTCGCGATTTTGCGTCCGTTGAGCGACTGTTACCGCTCGCACTGCGGCGCTTCGTGCGATAAGCTGAGTCTCGTCGATGTCGGAACCGGCGCTGGCCTTTCCGGAATAGTTTTGGCTATAGCACGCCCTGGTGAGTTCTTATGTGATTTATTTGCGATCTGAATTTGTGTTAATTCCTCGGTGGAGTTCGTTGTGACTTGTGGTTCAATGGAATAGAGTGGGATGTAACGCTGATGGAATCTATGAACAAGCGGTGCGTCTTCTTGGAGCACGTTGTCGGTGTTATCGGTTCCTCAAACATTCAAGTTGTAAGAGGGAGAGCATAGGTAATATACACTCCTGTTCTTTTAACAACCATTTCCATCTAAATCGAAGACAGGTACAGGGGTTTACAATAACCAACTGAGATATTTCTTATTTAATGTCGTTAAAAACGAAAAAAAAAAAAAAAAAGAAGATAGAATAACTTAACATGATTTTACATTGCATATTATGTTTGAAAACAATCACTGTGGAGATTATTAACCTGAAACACGGTTTTCCTGAAATAAGATGGGAGTGCGTTTCTTAAGCTGAATCACTTTTGATTTCCAAAGGCATTCGCCTTGCTGTTATGTTTTGTTTTACTTTTCGCATCACCAACTTCTGCCAATCGCCGTATGCCCTACTGCCTGAAAATATGTCTTGTTCTGTGCATAGGGCAGAGTTTAGGGAAGAATCCTTGCTTCAGAGAGCAATTTGATGTAGCAGTGGCCAGGGCGGTTGCAGAGATGAGGATATTAGGTAAATTGAGGAGTTCCTGATTTAATTCTTCTTTGCTTTGACACTTCGTGACTTGCCACTGCTTTAGTGTTTGCTTCTTGTCATATTTCCAGCTGAATATTGTCTTCCTTTGGTTCATGTCGGTGGGTTGTTTATTGCTGCCAAGGGTCATGATCCCGAGGTATGTAACAGCTATTAGAAATTTATTTTGCAGACTCATATTAATACTACTTGTAATTCATTGGTATTGATTGATCATGCCCATAAATTGAGAAGCTTGCTCCTCTAGTTTGAGTTCATTTTCATGGTGTAGTGCTGATTTGGTAATGCCCTTAGAGGATGCGTATGTGCTAATAGTTACATTGAGAGTTTTCAATTAATAAGATTTCAGCAAATTTTATAAAATTCTCGTAAATAGTTTGCCTGGAATATATTATTGAAAAAAGAGAAAGTGGAGGCTATTTTTATCCCCTTAAATAATTTGTTTAGTCTATTGAATTTGTATTTCTTTCCTCTTTCCCTAAATAAAACACATGTTCAACTCAATCATTCATTGCAACTACACTGACAAGTGACTTATGTGTCTGTACACTTGGAAGTTAATAAAAAAACTTCATTTTACTGACTATATAAATAAATTATATGTCAATTGTGCTTATATTCCGAGTTTAAATATGATTTACTGCCAATACAAAGTTTTTATACTGTCATTTAATAATGTGTTAGTAGTTGGCACATCATTAAAGAAGTTTGACTTCTTGTATAGTGGTTTTGATGGTCAAACTCTTTAGTAATCTAAACTGAATCCTTTTTTTTTTTTTTAAATAAGTACATTTCAAATCAAGCTGAATTATTGTGTGGCTTTTCTACTCATGTCCCATGGATTTGAACTTTTGAAGTTGTGGGCCATCTATTTCCTACATGATGAATTTGGATAGGATGAAATTAAGAAAGCTGAAAGTGCCATCCAGAAGGTGGGTGCATCTCTATTGCTAGTATGCTCAGGTACACAGCTTTAAACCTTTAAACTTTGCTTTTGCAATGTAGACTTTTGTAATGAGTTAAAAAAAAATTCAAATAACTTAAGTATTCCTGTGAATATAGGTTTTTAAAAGTTTATATTCTGAATTGAAGTGGACAGATTGATAGTTTCCTTGTCCAACAGCGCTAAGCCACTAACCATTATATAAATTGATTAGTTTTATGACAAGCATCAGCTGTAAGCCTGTAGCACCACCCCACCCCTTCCCATACCCTCTTTGGTTGACTGTTCTGGATCTTCGGTTGAGTATTCTGGAGCTTATCAAGTAATGACTCTTTTCTACTTGAAAAAGGATAGAGCTTAAAGTCAATGTAGTGGCTATGGTTGCCGATGCTCCAATGACTGGTGGAGGCAGGGCAGTAAAATGAAGAAGTTGGGAAAAAAGTGTTTCTGTATCCAGGTGCATGGGTGAACTTTTGGCTAGTACTTTATTGTGCAAGCTTATTCATCAAATTCCTTTTATATGTTCAAGGATAACTTAGTCAAGTTTTGGGGGTGGCATTAGGCTTGATAAGGTTTTGATGTATAAGCTCATAAGAAAGCTTCTCACTATAACCGTGAAGAATTATTTTTTTTTTAGTGACAATTAATTTTAAAATTTTAACCGTTAACATTGAAGTCCTTCAGTTTTTTTTTACTGCATAGTCCTTCAGATTTTAAAAACCCTTTATTAGACTTTGTGAAACGATATTAATTTTAGTCTTTTTTCAGTGCTAAACAACAGTGAAAATAACTAAAATGTATGAATGAAGAAATTTTAAAATTTCAAGGACCTCTAAATGCCTAATCTATATGATTTTGAGGACTAATTTAGAGGTTTACTCCTTTTATTTCTCAAAAAAATTGTATAACATAAATTATATAAATATAGTATATTTTAAGTGAATATTATTTTTGCAAAAATGAAAGTGTTTTATCCAATCCACATGTTATACGCGTGTCACTAAATATAAGAAAATATTATCTTATCCGATGTAATATTTTATATGATGTCATTCCAAACACCGTATAATATTAAATTTTTATTCGGCTTTATACAATCAAGTCTTCTACACTTGGGCCTTGTTGTTCTAGGAAGATTGAATCATGAACCAAGATCTCATGAACACAAACTTCAACTCAAAATCTTACTGATAAAATTCAATAACACATAATGACATTAATATTAGACGTGTGTTAGACACATTATCTACAAAGATTTATACACGTGAAGCGTAAAACTCCCAAGATTTAACACACCATTCCTATGAACAGATAACAAAAACTAACAAGAACAAAAAAGAGAACTAGAGAGAGAGTAATTAAAAAGTGAAAATATTTTTTGTTTTTGATATGTTTGAAACTGAAAGTAGAGGACATATTTATAAGATAAGAAAAACTTAAAACGGTAAGAAAATAATTGAAGTAATACAATAAAATGGAAAAAACTAATTGAGGTAAGTATTTCAAATTCAAATTTTTTGAAATACTAAAAAAAAAAAAAAAACACAACAGGCCTTTCCTATCATGCGTACTAGTTAATTCTTATATTTCCAGAAATATTTAATTCTGGCTATGCCCTTGTATTCTTGATTTTTTTTTTCTTTTGGTTGCTCGTATTTTTATTTTATTGAAAGAGTCTGTATTTCATTTCAATTTACTGTTTTCGTAAGTGGATGAACTAGATTGTAGGAGTAACTTTACGTTTATGTTGTCATGTCCAGTTGAATCGCAAAGTCCATTACGGTCAGCGAACTGCTGTCATATGTTCAAAGGAACGTCCTACCCCAATTGAATATCCCCGTGATCCAGGCACACCAGCTAAAGAGCCATTGTAACCAAGTTGATGCTAATTGTGTTGGCTGTTTTTTTGTTTATTTATTTTTTCTTGCCATTCCCATCACTCTTCTTGAAACAACGTGAAACATTTTGCTACCGAGAGTGGCCAGTTGTGTACAACAATGTAATGTGCCCCAGTGTCTAGATTTTTAGTTCATATAAAGCTTTGATGATTTCTAAAGGTACGACGTCATTTGGAATTTATCTTCCTATAATGCTACTTTGCCTGCATATATGTAAGGCTTTACAACATTTGTTTTCCTTTGTATAGATAACGACATGAAAATTGCAATCTGTCTTTATCATGTATTCATTGCACATTTGCTCTATGATTGGAATCAGGAGGCAAATGGTTTGCGCACATCCATTGTCAAAGATTTTATACTAACAAACAACATAACTGTGATGATTTATAGAAGCCGTGTATAAATATGTCTACATCTGCACGAAAACGTTCAGTTTAGAAATGTTTAATTGTTTTTACTTTGTAGCATTCCTACTTCCAAACTGTTGTTTGATGTTTTCACACGACGCAAGAGTGAGTATTCAGAAAGGACTGATAGGTTGGAAATCCTGACATTGGAAAAATGACTGCTATGGTGTTACCTAATACCTTAGCCTCTTCTGCATTTAATTTGGGAAAATTCTTTAAAGAAATCTAATAAAAAGTAATTAATAAGATTCTGGATTGAGACCCTACTCTTGTCACGTTGACGTTATGCAAAACTTTTTTCTCTTTTCTTTTTGAAAGATCTTTACACTCATTGATGTGAGACTAATCCTTATACACGATAATGAAGCTCTAAACTTGTAATCATCCAGTTAAAGTTTGTATGCCACTTTTTAAGCTTTGTGTAAAATGGATCAAACCAACTATTTATTCTTCTACGCTGTAGTTTGAAAATTGCATTTTGTCTTCTTGCACCTATAGATTAAGGAGGAGGAACCTGAAGTCATTGAGATCCCAATCCATACATAAGTATTTATCCTTCGATAAAATAATTAATAATACGCAATTTCTAAGTATCCATTGGATGAGGAACTGTAGATCTTCATTCATATCTATTGATTTGGACCCCTCTCAAACTTAATAATTAAGGTCCCAATACATAGCTTAATCCATCAAGGTGTACCTTGACTCTTCTCTTGCCTCCTTCGTACTATGGCTAATTGAGATCCTCCTTACAAGTTACATGGACATCAATCTTTCTCCTTCTTTAGGTGAACAGATTCGTCACCACAATTTACAGAATTGTCCCCTGACATTGGATGGACAGCTCTTCTATGCTCAGAAAACAATATAGAGGTTGCTAATACACAAAACAGATGTCCCATAATCTCTTCATTTATAAATAGTAAATCCCTAAGCATGCACATCTCCAAGTATGTCTCTTGACTCCAATGTTAAAACTGCACTGGACTTAGTATTCACTTTGAGTATTGGAGTGCTTGTAGGTCTCCACTACTATCATTTTGTCCAACCATCACCATTCGAGTAAATGTCCAAAACCATTGAAACTACATTTGACGACATTGAAGGTACCAACATTTTCAATTTGACAAAACATTGGCATCATTTGTGAGAAATAAATTTCCCTCCTAGGATTTCTCATCACCTAGAAAGGTATCTCTCTCTCACCACTAAGGGGCCAACCCCAATGTTGTGAATAGGCAGCCACGATTGTAGAACAATTAAAACCGTTATCGTGGGAGGGGGTGACTCGCACAATACTCTTCCTGTAGTCAGTTTGGGACATAGCAAATTGCTGATCCATAAGCAATCCTACCCCGATCCCCCGAATGAGCGACAAGAGCTATCGAGGCTTCATCCAACGCAGATGGCAAAATTGGCACTTCCATATATATATACATATATACACTTTACTTTTATTCGGATAAGGCAAATTGACTTGCACGATTCTCAAAAACTGAAGTTTTGAAAGAAATAACATAGGAAAACAAATGATGATTTCTTTGTTGCAACTTGTATGATTGATGTTTTATTCGTATTAGGCTAATTGATTGCTTTTTGTGTCTTTTTGGAAATCTTGTTTTGTCTACTTATGGTTAACTTGAAAGGACACTTCTAATAATAAGAAAATGATTGTTGCAAGGCTGCCTCACAAAGCGAATATGGGTCAATGAAGAGGGGGGAAGAGAAAAAACAATCAATACTAGAGATGAAAATTTTAAATCTTTTAAGCGTAAAATTATGGAAAATGTACAAGATATAGGTTTCTTAATCATTTAATCACATAAAATTTGGATTTAATGTAAAAGAATAATTATCTAAAAATCCTAATTTATCAGATAAAACTCAAAATTAACTTTTAAATTTCAAATATATAAATTACGTCTCTATTTGAATTAGTTTATTTTATATTTTAAATAGTTTATGACAAAAAAAAAATATTTACAAACTCAAGAAATAATTATTGAGAGAAGTCCGTGGCAAACGACCAAAAGTGGTGTTTTTTTTTCAAATTTACTAAATGTGAGTAAAATTTAAATTAATGACCTTAAGTCATCTAAATTGAATGTCGTAAATTATTTTACTATTTCTTCTTTTTTCATGAAAATTGTAAAAAAATTATGATTATAATTTTTAAAACACCACTTTAAAGTTGTGAGATTTTTTTTATTAGACTTCAAAAGTCATAATAATTTCTTTTTGTTTTTCTTTTTTCATTAAAGTTATAAATTATTTTATGTCTTCAATTTTTTTTTTGCCCCTAAGGTATTTTTTAAAATTTTTAAATAGTTTTTTATTTTAATTACTTAATGAATTAATGTATGTTTTATTCAATATTTTCTATAATATTTTTATATTTTTTATTTAATATATTTTTATATTTAATATTTAATATTTTTTAATAATATTAAGGATTATTATTTATTTTTAAATTAAAAAAACAATGCAAAGAATTAAATTTAAATAAA
>PYAF01005012.1:552878-570680 GCA_007407185.1 Glycine tomentella
AATGCAAAGAATTAAATTTAAATAAAAATATCAAAATGTACTTTGTTTAAGGAAAACATTAAAATGTTTGGTTACTAATATTGAAAAATAATATTAATTTATAATTTATCAAATAATATTAATTTTAAAAAATAATTAATTTTTACAATTATCATTGAGTAAATTAATAATTTCATACAATAGTAATTAATTTTATTTTATAAATTATTTTAATATTAACAACAAAAAATAATTTAATAATAAAAGTAGTTGTTAAAATTAAAACAATATAATACATTAAGATAAAATAAATAATACAAATCAAACAAAAACATAAAATAAAAAAGTAGAAACAATATTAGTCGTCAACTTACTTGTATGGACAATTATTACGATTATGTCCTTCAATTCTATACAATGAGCATTTCTTAAGCCTATTTGAAATTGGTTAGTCTATCTCATTATGTATACAACTAGTGACTAACATTTTAGTTGTGCCTTATTGCTTCAAAGGATCAGATATAAAATAAGAATCCAAATATTCAGGTCATTTATCTTCATTTCCAAGGAAATGAAATGGATGCTAATAAACTTTGTAAATATTTTCCAACTTATATATAGGTTCAACAAAATTTAAAGTGTCTGAAATTATCCACAATCACACCACCATTCGTTCAATTTTACAATGCATATCATTGTCCGTCTCCCAAGTTGCATATTTGTAATTTCTTTAACCTCAAATATTATAAAAATTAAAATTTAATGTTATTTGTTAAACAAAGTACATTTTAATATTTTTATTTAAATTTAAGTCTTTTGTATTATTTTTTTAATTTTAAAAAATAATAATCTTTAACATTAGTAAAAATATAAAATATTAAATGTAGAAAATATATTAAATAAAACAATTTACAAAAATATAGAAATATTAGATAAAATAATATAAAAAATATAGAAAACATTAATAAAACTACAAAAGAAAACATACATTAATTCATTAAATAATTAAAATACAAAACTATTTACGATTTTTTTAAAATATCTTACAAAAAAATTAAAGTCATAAATTAATTTATGATTTTAATAAATAAATAAATAAAAAAAATCATTATGATTTTAAAGTCCATTGATAAAATTTTTTTTAATACTTTAAAGGTGCAAAGTCATGTTTAAAAAAAATTAATACTTACTAATAAAAAAGAAGAAGTTGTAAAATAGTGTATGACTTTTAATTAACAAGCAACCTACGACTTACCATTTTGGGTTATTAGTTTAAATTTTATATCGTTTGCCTGACGAGTCGGATGATTTTAACAACTTTGAATAATTTGATTACGTATTCAAGAAAATAGAAAAATACGGGTTTAAAGTACAACGACACCCCCGCCCAATATGTAGTTTCTGACATCGACAGTTTACCTTCAAATTAAAGTGTAACAAACAGGTTACAAGCTGATAGTATTCCCTTGGGAAACACCACCAAAAGTAGCTTTATGATACTTGTTGCACTCATTAGTGTATCAATATTTATATATTATTATATTTTTTATTATCATAATATTGATATAAATATTTGTTAATTTTTAATAGTAAATTTGAATTATTATCTCTAATTATATTTTTTCATTCACACAATTCAAATTCAACATTTTATTTAAAGAAATTCAATTCAACTTCACTTGCAACAACAATATTTTGGTAAACTAATGTATAATTGTATTATAATAATTAATTGGAAGCACTTTATTACATGGTAAACAATAATATAGCCGCGTAATGAGTTCACGTGTTCTGTGCTTTTCTTTCCCCTTTCTACGGAACCTTCAGTGGGGTTGATTTGCACAGCATGTTTGAATCAAAGAAAAGGAAGAAAAAAAAAATACTTTTTCTTTTTTCTTTTTGCTTATTAAAGAGGGGAAAAAAGGAAGAAAAATGCTCTACAGATGACTTTGTCTCTTTCTCCTCCCTGCGCCATTAATGGAGTCCTACACTCCTACTTCTTACTACATTAATGGATCTCTCCATGAAATATCTTATCGATCACCTCTATTTCTTAAAGAAGGTCTTGAACAAAATTACGCGTTAACAGGGGTTATTTTATTTAATGTTAATCCATTCACAATGAAGAAATAATACAAAATAATATTAATGGGTTATTTTATTTATTTATTTACGAAATTTGTATCTTTCTTTCAGCAAATATCTGCATGAAGAATTCTGGCCTAAAATTTAAGATTATTCACATAAGAAGAAAGAGAGCGGAGGAAGATATAAAAAGAAATGCTCAATATCATTTTTTTTTTTAAAAATATTACATTTTTACAACAACTCATATCACACTTTTTTTTTTCTTTACAATTACATCTCTATCACATTCCTTATGTTATCTTATCATTTCTCTCTAACCTTCGTCTTCCTATATTTCACTTACATGTAAAAAATATCGTATAAAATGCTAAAAGAAGGGGATATATAAGGGAAATTAAATCAAGTTGAAAGAAGAGGAATAAAAACCTGCCAAACCTTAACATCAGAGTCCAAACTGCCACTATAGACAAGAAAAGACGTCGCTTCCGAAGAAGGTTCTTCACTACGATCAACCGCTGCAGTTAAGCTCTTAATCGGACTCCTATGCCCTTCCAAAACAGCTAAACACGTATACTCCTTCTGAACCCCTCTCCAAATACGCACCGTTTTGTCCTCCGAACCACTACACACCAAATCCGAAACCACCGCCAAGCACAAAATCGACTTAGCATGCCCCCTAAGAGCACCAATCACTAATAATTTACCATTCTCTCCCTTCTCCGAAACCAATATTGACCTATCGCATGCACCAGAATACAACACAGAGCCATCACTTTTAAGCGCCAACGCGTTAATCCCAGAGTTATGTTTCTCCAAAGTATCCACTAATGAAAGCTTCTTCTCGCCTTCGAGTTTTTTCCAAACCCTGATTCTCTTGTCCGCGGATCCGGTGTAGACGTGCCCATCGTAGGAGACTGCAACCGCGTTGATGGCGTCGTCGTGCGCGTTGCGCACGGACTCCAAGCACGCCAAGTCTTTGGTTCGCCAAACCTTAAGGAAAAAGATAAACGAACCCTCCAAATGTTACTATTAGACATACAGTGATAGAGAAAAATATAAATATTATAGAATTTATTTATGAAAAAATAAAAAATATTGATAAGGTGATTAAAAAATGAATACCTTAATTGTTCTGTCCCATGAGACCGAGTACAAGAAGGTTCCGTCTTGGGACAGGGCGAGGCAGGAAACGGTGTCGACGTGGTGAACCCAAGTGCACTTTTTGTGGCGGCGAATCTGCACGTGGTTTTTGGGGATGAGGACTTTGGTGAGGCGGTCGGCGAGCGTGGGGAGTGTGGCCACACGTGTGTACTTCTGGTGGTCGTGGTAAAGGTTTGTGACTTTCCAGACGCGGATTTTGTTGTCTTGGTGGGCGGTGAAGAGTTTGTCGGAGTGGACTACTATGGACTTGACAGCACCTTTTCCTGCAATTACAACGTTGTTGTTGGTGGTGGTGGTGGTTGGGTTTTGGTTTTGGATGAAATGGGTGTGGTTCCAGGATCTGATTTCTCTGTCGGAGGAGCCTGCGTAGAGGAACTTGCCGGCGAGGGTGAGGGAGGAGATGTAAACGGAGGATGAGGTGTGGGATTGGAGAGTGGTGAGGCACGTGTGGGAGGTGGTGGAAGGAGTGAGGAATTGAGAGTGTGAGTTGAGGGAAGGGACTGAAACGAGGCTGCGTTGTGAAGAGAGGCTGTTATTGGAGTCGTTGAAGGATGTGCTGTGTTCCATGGTGACGAGATGAGGAAATTAAAAGGGTTGGGAGATTATTGACTTTATATATAAATGGTGAATATAAATGATTTGGCGGTATTTGGTACGTACATCAGAGCTTGTTGAGTGGGGTATTGAGGCTAGGCATATATGGCTACCTAGCCTAACCCTTGGGTTGGGGAAGATTCAAATATCTATATATCTAGCTCCATTTTATGTTCTTTTTTCATCCTTTTAATAATTTAATAATAGTGATAATTGGTAAAATTTTCCTTTTTTTTTCAACTAAGACTCAAGAGTAAGACTTTCTGTCTGTTGCTGTCAATTATTTTTATTAAATTGACATTATTGATTATTTTATTAGACTATAACACTGCAATCAGAACTTATGACCTTTATGTATGCTACTCAGATTTTAAACTACACAAGGTGCAATTGTTTCATCCAATAGTCTTTATCTAATTTTTAATTTTATAATTGGAATGATGATAAAAAGTACAATATTTATCATCTGGATTATGTGCACGTGTTTCATATCTATAGATAACCAAAATCCGGCGTATCCAATTAGATTTTCTATATAAATTTGCATATATTATTTTGGGTCACCATAACTAAAGATATAAATGATTGATCTTTGTTGGAGAGTTTGACGAATTACCTTTTAATAGAGCCTTTTTCTAAAAATTCAAATCCAAGACTTTGATTAAAAAATTTAAGTTCAATTTCCCTCAATCCAATAATTTGTTGTATTTTCTTTATGCTGCAATTAATATGTTGTATATAAATGGTACGTACATGATACTAACATGGTATATTTATACTTTAAAAAAACTAAAATAATGATCGAATTAATCAATTGATTTTTAAATAGGTAGGTTAGGTTGCAAAATTAATTTGCTATTGAATTGATGACGGATTAGAGGTGGTTGTCAATCTGGCGATTAATTAATTGGACAGTTTGATCAGAGAAAATATTCTCTGTTTCTTATTTTCAAAACTTATATAGGAAAAAGTGAAAACAAAAAATAATAAAATATTATATTTATTGTTCCTGTACAAGGGATTATCTAACTTCAAATAAAAATAATTAAACAACTTCATTATAGATGATTGGTGTAATTCTCTTATGTACTTCGAGAGTTAATTATGTATATTAATTACACTAGTTATTTACAGTGGGATTTAACATCATTCTAGTATCAATACCTTGTTGTGTTTGAAGTTTGAAGTATCCATGTATTATGTATACTTCGTAATTGAAGAAGAACACACAAGAAAATCGAGAAACATGAAGCGAGCTTTGAAGTTATTAACGGGCTCCATATTGTTAAGTAAGAAAGGCCTATCTTTCGTCATTAAAAGTTGGGATCAATCCATAATAGACTTCTGTTCATCCATAATAAAGGAGTCACGTGTCTGAATCGAAAATGCGTAATTGCGTAAATGATGACACAAGAATTTGTAAAAAAAATGAAAGTGCGCGACAGATTACACGAGAATTTGAAAAAATAATATATATAAATATATATATATATATATATATATATATTCACGTTTAATATGTGAAATACCCTCCTACACGAGAATGAACATAATTATTTTTATTTATTAGATTTATTAAATAAAAAATCAAATATTTTAAATATTTAACTTAAATTCGACATCATCACCATAATAACTACCATCGTTGTAACTATCATCACCACCAAGATTATAGTCGTCACCACTAATATGATTATTGTTACTGTTGCTATCACCACTACTGTGATTACTCCCATGATTATCATCATCGCGCTGTTATCATCACCATTATGATCGTCGTCATGATTACTATCATCACCAATATAATTATTAGTAGCGATCACGATAGTAGTGATTGTCACAGTAGAGATTATTGTAGTAATAATCTTGAATTAAATATTTAAAATATTTAATTTTTTGTTTGATAAATTTTATAAAAATTTTATGATTAAATAAAATTTAAATTTAAAATATTTTAATCTTAATCTTTCATTTTAATTTAATAAATAAAAATAATTGTTATCATTCTTACATAAGAGTTATTCTCATTTTCATATATATATATATATATATATATTATATATATATATATATATATATATATATATATATAACCCTTTTAAGTTAATTAAACATTCAATTATTTTAGCCTATCCAACACTAGGTCCGGCTGGTGTCAGGTTGTGTTGTTTTCCAAGTATATATGTGTTTCCACTTGAAATTCGACTACTTGGCAACAAACCGCATAAAATAATCTGTGCAGAACGATCTGTCAGTGACTACATGGATAGATTGTGCACTAGAATCAGGTGGTTATCACTATCATCTTTTCTAGCAGTTGCTGTTGCTTGGCAAGCAAATCATAAAATCAATTGCACGGATTAGTACGTATGAATGGGAAAAAAAATTATTAAATATAAAATAATGATTGATAAATAATTTTATTTTTAAAATACGTGATTAAAGATTTGATCTAAGATAATATATAAAAATATATTTATTAAAAGACGTTTGTGATTAAAAAGATAAATGAAAGAAACGGATAACAAGGACATTAAATAAGTTTGTCGGTTATCATAGACAGAGACTGATGGATATGTCTGAGGATAGATAAGCTAACAACCATAGAGACCCGGCCATAATGAGAGAAAAAAAAGATAATTAAGTAGGCATTGGTTTAATTTATTAAGCATTTTTGTATTTAGAGACTTGGCTTAATGATGAAACTGATGGAGTGAGTTACAAACAAAGAAGACCTGTAGCGGAAAAGATGGGGAGAGAACAGCATAGGCATTGGGTTTGTGATGGCTGCACCAATAGTGGAGGAATTTCAGTCTGCTTGTCTTTGTGTTTCTTCCAGTATTACACCATTTATTTTACTCATGGTCCAGGTCCCCTACATTTTGGGCAACATGAGTAAGATACGCCACCCTTTTCAAATCATATTGGATGATTATCTACATCACAGTTAAATATCAACTAATGTCATTTTAAATACCCAATAGGATGAGCTTAGTGATAAGAGATTTGAGAAATTTGCACAAAATCATAAGTTCTAACTTTTGTTAGTATCATTATACACAAAAAATTAATATAATGTTAAATAGATATTCGTATGTTTAGGTAGCATTTTACGTTATATGTAAAATTTTATTTTAGGTTTTACTGTTAAGCATAATTTAAGAATAAATCAATAAATCATCTAAATGTAAATCACATATATTTAAAGTTAATTAAATTTAAGCAAAATTAATTTTAACAAAATCATTTTTACGAAGACTCGTCACCAAATACACACTCATACTTACAATCTGAGTCATATGTACGTATTAATGTTTTTCTTCTTTCTTTTTTGTTTCTTGGTTGATGGGGTGATTACGGTTGACTCTGTAAATTCTCTACCAGCACACCGAAAAGAAAAAGCGTTTGGCATGTATACATACTTTCGTAGAAGAAAAGAAGAGATAGTGATATACTATAGAGAGAAAAAAGAATATAAAAATTTCTTAATCAGAAGTCAGAACCCTAACCGGGACAGCTCAACTCGACCCATTTGGCTTGGACTAACTAGCCCATGGTCCCATATATGTATATATCCATGCATGCTCTTCTTGTCTGGTTGTCTTTATTTATGTCTCACTCAATCGTTCATATATGTGACTTTTCTTGAGAAAAAAAAAATGTACACGTTCTAGTTTCTTAAGAACATGTGATACCGTAATAGTAGAAAGGATCTTACTTGCCAGTACTTGGTGGTAGAGATGCATAAGACATTAATTATAATGAAAATGTATTAATAAAATTTTTTGTTTTATATAAAATGACTTTTATTTCCTTAAGTGATATTCTAAGCATCGATTACCATTCGTCTAATAATAATTAATAGTGGCCTCAGATGGGAACCCATGCATGGACCCAATTAACCAGTGGCAATTGTTTTTTTTTTCAACTCGTCATTGAATTTCTTGCCCCATATCCTTTGAAGTTTATGGTCAGTTTCTTCATAAATCATAAGTCATAAACACTGGACACTTATTTAATTTGGACCCTCCTACTAGGAGTTTCCGTTTTCCACGCCCTTTGCTCCCATTGAAACAGATCCAATATTGATTTGGGTCGTCCATTCAATTTGTATGTCCCACCATTTTATAAGTGAAGGTGGATTTTTCGTCTGACACGTTGAATCTTACTTGCAACTTCTATTTGTGCTTGATTTGTCCTAATTACAGCACTGCATAAACACCCTAGGGGTCCAATGAATTTCAGACCAAAAATGGGGAAGAAATGTGTGTCGGTGTGTTATATTTGATTTTGTTATTCAAGCAATACTTGTATATCACCCGTGTATATACAGTAAAATTAAATAAAAATAAGTTAAATTATATATATATATATATATATTATATTTAATTCAATAAGGAAGATGCTATAGAAAAAAGTAAAATATAACATAAAAAAACGTATTTTAATGGAAAAATAATCTATTTATAAATAAATATAAACTGATAAGTTAAAATGTAACTATTCATTAAAAAATATTTTAAAAATTATTAAAAAATAAAATATTTATTATATTTAGAAAATTATTTAGTAATCATTTTTAAATAGTTAAGTATTTAAAAGGGATTGCGAAGGAAAACCTATTAAATATAATCAACCAAATTACATATATTAATCATTAATAAAATCAATAGATATTTTTCATCAATTAATAAAAAAAGTATTTTAAATTAAGTATGTATTTCATGCCCCATACTTGTGTACAAAATTCACATGATAGAGAGTACGTATTAAATTAATTAGGTTGATTTTTTTATTTGAATGTCTAACGTTTTTTTTTTCTTTTCATGTATATATCTATTGATGAAGTTTAAGAGAGCAAATCACCAATTTAGTCCTTAAAATTATAATGGTTAGCCAAATAGATTCCTATATGAGGCTTATTAAAATTTGGTATTATATATGACTTGAAAAATATTTTTAAAAAATCTTAATTTAAAATTAAGAAAAAATATTCTTTTATAAAAACTAATTGATGATTTTATTTAGACTTTATTATTGAACTGATCATTCTTTTATCACCATTTTGTATGCAAAATTTATTTCTATCACTTATTTTTTTATATTAGTGTGAAGTATTTACCATTTTGTATAAAAACAAATATCAACAAAATTGTCAAAAATTTAGCTGATCACTACTTTTATTAGCGTGTTTTTCTCTTGACCATTTTTTTTATTTTACAAGACTCAAAATTAAAATTTTGCTTAAGAGATTCGAGTTCAATTATACTCAAACTAACACTTATCAACTTTAAGAGATTTTAAATTCTTTTAGAATAAAATATAATTTTGATCCCTATATTTTATCCAATTTATAATTTTTTTCTCTTTATTTTAAAATAAAGACATGGTCCCTCAAATTTTAAAATATATAATTTAATTCAATAATTAATTTTGCATACATTTTTATTTCTTTTATTTTAATCTAATTGAATCTCAGTCCTAACACATTCATTAAGGTGCCATAAAAATGATTTAATTGATTAAAATTAAAAAATAAATATAGAAAAATAAAAAAAAAACTAGACCAAAATCATTAATTGAGTAAAATAAAATAACCAAAATTATATTTTAGTTTTTTTATAAAAAAAAAAAACTACAAGCTTATATTGTTTTTAGGATTGGTATAACAGTATTGTATTTGGTCCAGATCCAGAAACAAATTTTGTGGCCCAAGAAAAAGCAGTCTACGATTTTCTTCTTTTTACTTTTGACACGTATAAACGGATGTTTCCGCTTTCCAGTGCTCCCAAGTATTGCTTCATGCTGTGTCATATTTCATACAGTCGATTGAGCTTTCCGAAATACAATAGGGTACAACGGGAAACAATAATGGGAATGTAGGAATTTTAGCTCGTATAAGCTGGTTAGTTTACCTTTTTCTTTTTCAGCCCAAATTTCTTAATTCATATTATAGTTCGGATATTACTTAAGACATTTCATTATTTATTTTGATTATGGATTGGACAATCTTTAATACATATTGTATTGTGAATTGTTCAATTTATAATACATTAGGAGTGGTAAATAATAAGATGCCTTAAATAAGGCAATTGAAATCTACACCTCTCTCTCTTATTGCATCTTGCACCTCTCAATTTTTTAAAAACTCCAACCTATTCCTTCTATCTTCTTTTGATCCTTTGCTTCCATTCTTCTTCTTCTTTCCCTTCTTCTCCAACTCAGCTATTCTTCTCGACTCAAACTCTTCTTTCTGGAATTGACTTCCTATTTTGAGTTTTGGATCTGTTTCTGGAACAAGAATAAATGTTCTTACAAAATAACCCTTTCGAAAGAAAAAATCTTATGAAACACCTTTTTCTTAATCAAAAATAGAGCTTCGAGAACGATCATTCCAAAAGATACAAAATGCACTTTCACGAAAGGCTATTTCGAATTGTAATTTTTGCTTCCAGAGTGGTTCTTCCATAAACTAAAATAGTGTTTTTTGCAATGCCTTTTCCAAAAGATACAAAATACACTTTCGAAAATGTTACTCTAGATTGCAGTTGTTGCTACCATAATGGACTTTTCGTAAGCACAATAACAATTTATAGAATCCCCTTTTTGGAATATACAAAATACACTTCCGGAATGACTTTTTCGTAAGCAAAAATGCTCTCAGAACAACCATTTTATAAGCAAAGACCATTCTAGAAGCAACTTTTGTTTATAGAAAGATCATTCCAGAAGCATTTTTTTGCTTAAGAAAAGGTCATTTTGAAAATATTTTTACTTATGAAAATGTCATTTTGATAAAAAATTTATACATAATTAAATTTGATAAAAGAAGAAGGAGGAAGAAGTAAAGAAAAGAAAAGAGCAGAGAGAGATGAAGAAGTCACTTATCTTCAGTGGACGGACGATGAGAGAACACAAGGATGAGGGGGGAGGAGAAGTCGCCGCAGGAGGGAGGGATGCCATCGTGGATTGAGAGAAGGGAGAAGGGAGGTGTTAAGGTTAAGAGATGGGAGACGGAAATTTCATTAAAGGTATTATTATATTTTTTCTAAATAATGAAAAGTACATGATACACATAAAAAAGTAGAGTTACAGGATTAAGTATTTGAGTTCCTTAAATAATTATCTTATAGCTCACGTTTTTTAAAACTGGCCCATAATCTATTCCTAATTGGCCCATACCTTAGACTGCATTGTGGCAGTGCCCAGCCAATAAACTAAACTCATAAAGAGACCGAATGAGAAGAAAAAAAGTCATTCTCACAGTTTAGAAAGCATTCTTTATAATCGCAGTTGCGATTTCATTAACTATCGGATCAGACTAACACTTTGTTAGCAGATTCAAAACATGTTATTCTCCAGTATAAACAATTGGAATGTTAATATGTTGCTTGCGATAGGAGATATTTGGTTAATTGGTCGAACTGTGCTGACATTTAGATAATGATTTGTGCATTGATTTGGGGGCCGGGCTTTATACTTTTATTTTGTTTTAAGTTTTTCTTTTAAAATTATAAAAATTCAAAGAATGTATAAAATATTTTATCCATGTTTTTATATTAATATATAAATTAACATTAATTCTCAACATTTATTCATAACTTTATACTTCTATTTTGTTTTCATTAGAAATCACTTAAACCGTCTAAAAATATGAAAAATTCATATCGATAAAAATAAGCTTCATTGTTAATGAAAATATTTAATTGAATTTATTTAAATACACCACTAAAATCATATAAAAAGGTGAAAAAGCTACACCAATTAAAAAAAATTTGATTGTCAATAAAGAAATCTGATCGAACTTGTTTTACCCATCACTGGAAACCATATAAAAAAGTGAAAAAATCCACAAATGATAAAAAAAAACTTCATTATTAATGGATAAATTTAATTGAGTTTACATTAATGCATTACTAAAACCACCAAACAATCTTGAAAAATCACAACAATCAGAATACTTTAATGAAAAATTTTAGTTGAGTTTATTTTCAGGCATTACTGAAATCCCATAAAAAGATTATAACAATCAAAAGAAATTTCATCATAACAATCAAAAAAATTGATCGAGTTTGTTCTCGGACGTGTGTAAAAAAAGTGAAAAAGCAACAACGAAAAAAAAAATGTTTCATTATCAACAGAGAAATTTAGTTGAGTTTATGTTAAGTCACCATACTTCTCATCTTACAATCTACAACCCACGATATAAGCATCTTTAGCTACCTCCAAACTCAGGTCAACTAATCCACTCTGGAGGAATATTTGGGTTGGAGTAATCTTTTTACTCGGGTAAATAAAATTTCCTTTTGCTTAAGGAAAATCAAAATCCATTCTGGTGGGAACGGTTATGAGCTTAACTGAGAAATATATACCCAGATGGTCCTTATCTCTCTCTTATTTGGAAGGTGCTATTTGACTTCTTTTTTGAATTTGACCATAGTTAAATCACCCAGATGGTCTCGAAGCTTCTGCATGCGAGAAGCCATGTATAAAAAACAAAGATTTTGGAACGTAAGCGCAGCCGTGGATGGATTCACCCTATAGCTGTTGATCCAAAACTTCCAGAATTATTTCTTAACTTGGTCAAATAAAGTTATCTAGGAGAAGGTTCCATCCAGACGTCAGTGTTGAACATGACCGCGTGAAATTTCCCTATGTTATCCTTATGATGGATCATAAACTATTAGTTTTCGAATATTCTTGCAATTAATATTACAAATAAAGGCAATTCCACGTGCAAAAATGCACACTATTTCCTAACCTAATCCCTTAACCCATGCATTTGGATATATATATATAGTTGGTTAATTTCTTGATCTACTAGTACAAAAAGCATTGAATTCATGGTCCCTATAGCCTTACACACCCATATATCTTATCATCATTTCCTTTCCTTCAATTGAATTCCAAATCCTAAATCGATCAATTCGGAGAAACTCATCAAAACTTGATCAGATCAATGGATGGGAACAACTACAATTCCTGGGCTGATCAGTGGGATGATGGGCCAGACCCTGTGATGGTTGGTTCCAATAGTTACTCTAACAAAAACAGCAAAGGCAACACCGCCAAATACAAGCAAAAGCTCGGTGAGGGTTTTGGTAAGACCAAAGCAGTGGCGTCCACCGGCGTCAAGAAATTGAAGGATGGTACCTCCGTTGGCCTCCACTGGATCAAGGCCAAGTATTCCAAAGCCACTCAGAAACATTGATTTTTAACGTCTTTTTGTAGATTAATTGATTGTAAACTGCATGCTACTTTCATTTTCCCCCTTTATTTGGTGTTTTTGTCTTCAATTTTGGCCTTTGAATTCGTTTATTTTTGGTAGTGTGTAATTGAGTATATATCATCCATGTATATGGCTGTTTCTGCTGTATTAGTTTCCATGTTTGTTAATTATGTTAATTATATATGTTAACCTATATTATTTTCTACGTGTGTGTATCTGTGTATACATCCATCTATATCTTTAAGTCTCAAAAATTGCGTTTAATTCATTTGCTTGAGTTTTGACAAGCATCATGGATCATAAAAGATATATGAGCCAAAGAATGCAAACCAGACTGGTTTGACATGTTCAGAGTTCTTTACCCTGGTCATGGTCGTCCAATAATAAATTAATAGTATACATGATTGAACTGATACAATTTGCTAAATGAGCAGGACATAAATGCGCGTCCTTTGTAAAAAGTTTCCTGGTTAACGTTTCTTATACAAATAGATTTTAATTCTTTTATATTTGGGTAGTATTTTTTTTTTTTTTGTTGAATACATTTATGTAGTAATTTAAACCTATAAAAAATAACGTTTCATACATGTAATATATTTTTTTATACCTTTAAATTTTAATATCAACTGAGCTGTTTAAAAAACTGTAAATAATCCAAAACAAAATGCATTCACGTAGTATTAAGTAAAATTCATATAAAACTCACCAAATAGAAAGAGGTTTGCATGAAAGGCATTTTGTTTTGGATCAAATACAAGGGATCATCCATCATGTGCGCAAACACCGATAGAGCCCACGAGGGTCAATACCAAACGTTGGGCCTCGGGTAATCTGAAGCCCCTCATAAGCCTAATTAGAGCATCCTTGGTACTTGCTTACACCTCCAATATAAGAGTTCCAAAATATGCGATAGTTAAAGGTATCCAAGCTAACAAAGTTTATCTCATGATTATATCAGTTATGGCTTACTCGTAATTAAGCCTTGTAAATAGTCCGACGAAAGAAACACTAAGGTTATATTTGTTTTAAGGTATAAAAGTAGATTTTATAAAAAATGAATTTGACAGTATCAAATTCTTATATTATGTTTGGTATAAGTTTTTGAAAAAACATTCTCATAAATTGTTAATTTCTATGACTGTAAAACGTTCATAATTTTCTAACTTCTTATTTCCATGTAAAAGATGATATCTTACATTCTGTTGAAAATAAATCATTTTCTACGATAGCTACCTACTTCTACTTCATTCTTCCAAATTTATCTTTAACTTTTTAATTAAATAATTCCTTTTTCAATTCTTTTAAAATTGCTAAATATCTATGATCTATCAAACATGGTGATGGAATTACTGAGAATAATATTTTTAAGAATGTGATTCCTAATAATGCCTTGTTACACATTAAGAATGTGATTCATAGTAACATACTTTGTACTGTTTATTAATTTGAACATCAAAGTATCATGGTAATTAGTACTAATTACCCACCTCTCTTACCATTAGTTCCTGGACAAAAAAAAAAAGCAAGTTTAGTCCTTTCACTTCCATAATTAATGAAAAATAGTCCCTACCATTACATATTGCTCAACTTCATAATTGTTAAATGGTTGTAGTTAAAGTTCTTCTCGGGTGCATCAAGATAAATAAAAATACATATTGAAAAAGAAAAGCAACGTGTCCTCTAGGTCTATTGGAGTTTGTGAGGAAAGTTATAATATTAGCAACGATGATGGCGGGCCATAACTCTATTTCACGTTCTGGAATAAAGATTGGAGGATAGGTTCGAGATAATAGACAGATGCCGCCGTCCACCATGCGTTTGTGCTTTGTGCTAAATAAAACTATTATTCAACATAGATACTGCTGCGTGTTAGTTACAGCAAGTCTTCTTCAATGACTATTCAAATATTTTTTGATCATCAGAAAGATAGTTTAGTTAGTCGCAGAGTCATCTCTCCTTTAACAGACAGAAGAAGAAGATGAGCATCCCAATTCCCAGCAGTTATTCATTGACGGAGACTGGAAAGTTCCCCTTCTCAAGAAACGGATTCCCATCATCAACCCTTCCACCCAACAGATCATAGGTCTCCTTCTCTTCTTCTCTCCCTCTTAACCGTTGATTCATATGAGATGTCTATAATAACTCAAGACTAAAAAAAAAAAAAAAAAAAAAATCTCACGCCGTTAGCGTGAGATTAGCGCTAATAATGTGAGATAACAGTAGAAGGTCATTTCTCACTGGAAGTTGTCGTTAGTAACACCAGCGTGACGCCGTTAGCGCCAGATGCACTGGGAGTTGGTGCTAGTAGCACCAGAGTGGCGCGGGTAGTACCAGAAGTGCTCCAACAAGCTAATTTTCTCTGGAATGTGACGCCGTTAGCGCGAGTTTGGCGCGATCAGCGCGAGACCTCTGATAGAGCCACTATAAAAGGTCGTTCGTGTGATTTTTGGGGGCCAAAACCCTCTTTCTTCTTCCTCTGGCCTTGTTCTGCCATTGTTGAGCTTAGGAAACTCCATATCAATCATTTTTTACCAAAACACTTCCCTTTCAACATGAAACTTGTAGGGAATCACCCTATGAGCTAGAATTCTTCATCACTTTTTCCTAAAAACCTTCAAACGGAAAGATTGCATTTTCTAAGGAATTTCACAAATCTTGAGTTGGGTGGGGAAAGGAGACGATTTACGAACACCCACGCTTGGAGAAATGATCCTCTAGCATTCCTTGACTGTTTAGAGGCAAGAAACTCAAGTTTTACGGTTTGATTTGTGAAATTGTTCTTGGGATGAATAGTGACCCTTTTGAGTTAGAGTTGGAATTAGGCTTGGGTCCTTTAGAAAAGTATGCTTAGAAGATTGTTGTGATGAAGGATTAGCTTTGAAATATTGATTTCATGGACTTTGGTTTTTGGCTCTAAGAAATGCATGTGTACGAAGAATGTTGATTATATTGGTGATTGTAGGACATGCATGAGCCTTGATGCTTGTACAATATGTGCTCTGGAAGTTATATAAACGATGAAATTGTGTGAAGTAATCGTTTTATCCATATTGTTAATCGTTGAGTTTTGGCCTGAATAGTGTGGAATTCTCTGAAAAGGATGATGCAGAGTCTTTGGGAGACTTTAGTGCTTTGTTTAGTTCTGATAACCTTAAGATAGAGGATTAAGAGATTTAAATGAAAAGGAATGATGTTTCTTTTCATTCTATTCTCGGTTGAGAATTGTTGTTATATACTTAATGCTTTGTAAAGTTAGGTTGATTATTGATTTGCCTGTATGCCTCTGTATAGGGCGTGACACCAAGGGTGTCAATGGCGTAGACCATCGTTCAGGACTGAACAGCAGAGCCGGATTTTTCAGTAAGTTCTTGGTTTCTTGGGAGTGTTTCCCACTGTCTGTCTTCCACCATACTCCAATTTGTGAATCCGTTGTATGGGTCTGTCAATTTGTAAAATCACAAGAATAAGCCTAGTTACACACTTATATCAAACAAAACATAGACAAGGGGGATATGTGCACATAAATAAGAATTGAAAGATTGGCGAACATCACCTTCTCAATAAGGTTCATGGAGGATAGCACATTTGTGATGTCATATAGCCGTCTAACTTTAGCTGCAAGGGCAAATCAGAGTGAGTGAAAAAAATGTGAGTAGTGTATACCTCAGTCAACAGATAAAGAAGAGGTTACATTAATCGTTGTTTTACTTCTCATTACAGAAGTATTATGGGCATCCCCGAGTAACAATTTTGCAGCCTCGTCAAGGGAGATCAATTCCACCTTTTGAGTGGAGCCATCATTGTTAATTTGAACAACACATCAGCTTGTTACACAAGGCTAATAAAAAGGACACAAGAAATTGGAATGCCAAGAAACTTATGGTAAACCTCACATTAGAGCAGACAAAGAGCTCAACAAAATTATGGGTAAGTAGAGCCAGAGATTTTTCCCTTCGATTTTCTACAAAATTTTGAAGCACTATAAACCACATTTGCAAAAACTACAATTTTGAAGCACTACCATTTTCGATTCTTGCCTTCTTAGGATTCGGTTTCAAGTCCCCACTCGTGAACAATTCCACTTTATTCGTCTCAAAACTGATGTTTGTGATATCACTTCCAAATGCCTTTTTCCTAGGGTCGTTCAGGTTTTATTTGTGAAGTGTCTCATTCCATGTTTTCCCTTCAGAAACGAGCCACCTGAATGTTGGTTCTCGTGCATCCGCCGTAACGATCTGTCAGCTTGTAAAATCACAACAATAGGCCTAGTTACACACTTATATCAAACAAAACATAGACAAGGGGGATATGCGCACATAAATAAGAATTAAAAGATTGGGGAGCATCACCTTCTCAATAAGGTTCATGGAGGATACCACATTTGCGATGTCATATAGCCGTCTAACTTTAGCTGCAAGGGCAAATCAGAGTGATGAAAAAAATGTAAGTAGTGTATACCTCAGTCAACAGATAAAGAAGTTGTTACATTAATCGGTGTATTACTTCTCATTACAGAAGTATTATGGGCATCCCCAAGTAACAATTTTGCAGTCTCGTCAAGGGAGATCAATTCCACCTTTTGAGTGGAGCCATCATTGTTAATTTGAACGACACATCAGCTTGTTACACAAGGCTAATAAAAAGGATACAAGAAATTGGAATGCCAAGAAACTTATGGTAAACCTCACATTAGAGCAGACAAAGAGCTCGACAAAATTCTGGGTAAGTAGAGCCAGAGATTTTTCCCTTCG
>PYAF01005012.1:572629-600725 GCA_007407185.1 Glycine tomentella
ATCATTGTTAATTTGAACGACACATCAGCTTGTTACACAAGGCTAATAAAAAGGATACAAGAAATTGGAATGCCAAGAAACTTATGGTAAACCTCACATTAGAGCAGACAAAGAGCTCGACAAAATTCTGGGTAAGTAGAGCCAGAGATTTTTCCCTTCGATTTTCTGCAAAATTTTGAAGCACTATAAACCACATTTGCAAAAACTATAATTCTCACTGGAAGTTGGCGCCAGTAGCGATAGAGTGACGCCATTAGCACCAGATGCACTGGGAGTTGGCACCAGTAGCGCCAAAGTGGAGCAGGTAGCGCCAGAAGTGCTGCAGGAAGCCAATTTTCTCTAGAATGTAATGTCGTTAGCGCGAGTTTGGGCGATCAACGCGGGACCTCTGACAGGGCCACTATAAACGGTCGTTCACGCGATTTTTGGTGGGCCAAAACCCTCTTTCTTCTTCCTCTGGCCCTGTTCCGCCATTGTTTAGCTTGGGAAGGTCCATATCACTCGTTCTTTGACCAAAACACTTACCTTTCAACATGAAACTTGTAGGGAATCATTCTATGAGCTAGAATCCTTCATCACTTTTCCCTAAAAACCTTCAAACTGAGAGATCGCATTCTTTAAGGAACTTCACAAATCTTGATTTTGGCGGGGAAAGGAGACGATTTACGGACACCCACGCTTGGAGAAGTGATCCGCTAGCATTCCTTGACTGTTTTGAGGTAAGAAACTCAAGTTTTATCGTTTGATTTGTGAAATTGTTCTTGGGATGAATAGTGACCCTTTTGAGTTAGAGCTTGAATTAGGTTTGGGTCCTTTAGAAAAGTATGCTTAGAAGGTTGCTGTGATGAAGGATTAGCTTTGAAATATTGATTTCATGGACTTTGATTTTTGGGTCTGAGAAATGCATGTGTAGGACAAATGTTGATTATATTGGTGATTGTGGGACATGCATGAGCCTTGATGCTTGTACAATACGTGATTTGGAAGTTATATAAACAGTGAAATTTTGTTGAGGTAATCGTTTTAGCCATATTGTTAATCGTTGAGTTTTGGCCCAAATAGTGTGGAATTCTCTGAAACAGTTGATGCAGAGTCTTTGGGAGACTCTAGTGCTTTGGTTAGTTCTGATAACCTTAAAATAGAGGACTAAGAGGTTTAAATAGAAAGGAATGATGTTTATTTTCATTCTAACGGTTGAGAACCGTTGTTATATACTTAATGTCTTGTAAAGTTAGGTTGATTATTGATTTGCTTGTACGCCTTTGTATAGGGCGTGACACCGAGGGTGTCAGTGGCGTAGACCATCGTTCAAGGACTAAACAGCAGACCATGGTTTTGTCAGGTAAGTTCTTGGTTTCTTGGGAGTGTTTCCCACTCCCTGTGTTCCACCATACTCCAAGAGAGTGATGGTTACATACATGATGCATGTGCATTGAATTGATTGTTACAGTTTCTCATGATGATATGTATGCATGATTTTATGCTTTGTGTGTATGGTTACCTGTTGAATAGATCTTTTGGTCAGTTAGATAGATGTGGACCTCCCTAAGAGTAGAGCGCAACTCCTAGTTTAATTTGCTCACGTAAAGGGTGATGATGATCCCTTAAGACCAAGAGATAGGTGGTCCCGTCGCGATTGAAACCTATTCTCGGAGGTGCCATATATGTGCATCCATGCATAAAGGGGTAGCTCCCGATGGGATGACACGGGTATTAGGTCCAACCTCACACTGAGGATTGAGAGTCCTGATGCTGATGATGATGCATCTTGTAGTGGGCGTAGTGTCGTGGATATACATTAGAGCTAGATGATGGTTGTGTATTGTTGTGAGGGTCCAGTGGTCGATTGATTGTAATGTCTTTGATGATATGTTGTCATGGAAGTGAGCCAGGGTGGAGGAGATGCCTCCAAGAGTCCTGATCTTACTGAGATTGTATCTCACCCCGTGTGAGGATTATATTTTGCAGGTGATTCATCTGGCAGAGATGATAGATCTCAGGGTGGGAGGCCCTAGTAGAGACAGTTTCTGCATAGTTGCTTGGCAGTGTGAGGGGAGCATTGTGACTTACTCCTTTTTGATTTTGATGTATTTTGTTTCCCTGCGAGGGAAGATGTGTGTGTGTACACATATGGACTCTATTATGTTATGTTGTATAGACACTACATGCTATGTATACCCTCGTGTGAGGATGTGATTTGTGAGATCATGACACTTGGTGCCTATTCTTTTGTATAGCCATAGGAGTAGTTCCGATGATATATATATATGTGTCGTTTATGTTTCTCCTGATATATCTGCTTGGATATTTGTTATCTGTCTTTCTTTATGTTATCTGGATCGTAAAGGGCTAGTTGTGGTGTTGCAACATTCGTTTATGCTTTGTGGGTACATACCATACATAATGAATCAGAAAATATGGTTTTGAAAGAAAAATGCTTCCATTGTTTTGCTTAATCGATTTTTACATTATTTACGACGTTAATCTAATTAAGTAATTGTTAATACATTGGATGTATGCTGAGTGTTACAATCTCAGTATCATTTATTCAAGGCCCCCTTCTGTTGCCAATGCAGGGGATATTCCAGCCGCTACTAAGGAAGACGTCGACCTCACTGTCGCCGTCGCCAAAGCTGCCCTCTCCCGAAAAATGCACCGATTGGGCCTCCGCTTCTGGCTCTGTCCGTGCCCGCTATCTTCGCGCCATCGCTTCCAAGGTTCTTCATTAATCCATCAATCCACTTCCTTTTTCGCTCTTTCTATTCTTCCATTTTCTAATTTCCATTATTCTCCCTCGCAGATCACCGAGAAGAAGCCTGAGCTGGCAAAACTCGAAGCTATTGACTGTGGGAAACCGCTCGATGAAGCCTCTTGGGACATCGTAATCTCTTACATCCCTAAATTAGAAACAATTAAGAAGAAAAAAAATATACAAAACTGATTAAAGTTTTATCACTGTACTGTACGGTTATTTTTTCATGTAGGACGATGTTGCTGGTTGCTTTGAGTTCTATGCTGACCTTGCTGAAAAATTGGACGCGAAGCAGAAGGCTCTTGTTTCTCTTCCCATGGACACATTCAAGAGTTATGTTCTTAAGGAACCAATTGGAGTCGTTGCTTTAATAACTCCATGGTACCTTCTTTTTTAACCGAATTTGATGCTTTCCTTTAATCATGGGTTTGCATTGCATTGCATTGCATTCATTTGTGAATCATCATCCTCTGTTGATGGCGTTTTAGGACTTATCCTTTGTTGATGGCTACGTGGAAGGTTGCTCCTGCTTTGCCTGCAGGTTGTGCTGCAATATTGAAGCCCTCTGAGTTGGCATCTGTGTCTGTTTATGACTCTTTCAATCTTGCTTCCTTCTTTTGTTGCTTGGTTTCTTCGAATGCTGTGTTGTCATGTGTCGTTGTGTGCAATTTATAGGACGTGTTTGGAGCTCGCTGAAATTTGCAAAGAAGTTGGGCTTCCTCCTGGTGTGTTGAACATTCTCACTGGATTAAGGCCTGAAGTAGATGCTCCTTTAGCAGCCCATCCTGATGTAGACAAGGTTCAATTTCTAAATGAATCCCAGCTCCATGGGGTTATATTTTGTATTTATGTCTCGCATAGTTGTGCAAAAGGTTTTAAATTGTAGCCACGGTCGCAGTTTTGTCAATGCTTGACCTTACGAACAAATGCAGCTCATGTGGTCACAATTGCAGTCACAAAAAACAAAAAAATACTTGCGGTCACATGCTGTTTTTTAAAACTTGTTTGCCTGTATTGTTACTGGGATTTCTTTGACTTTGCAATGCTAGTGTGACATTGGGGCTATAATTTTTCCAATAGATTGCCTTTACTAGAAGCTCTGCAACTGGGAGCAAGATTATGACAGCTGCAGCTCAGCTGATCAAGGTATTTTTGAGCAGTTATCTGTAAGTTATGAACAGTTCGTGTTTCCATTTGTTTTGATAGAACAAAGAACAAAGATACACTCAGAAAGTGATAGGAACCCCTGTGTTTTATTCATGAATCACTCTAACATAAAATGTATGGTTTATTGGCCGCCTGTTTCACTAGAGCTTGGTGGGAAAAGCCCAATCGTTGTTTTTGAGGATGTTGACCTTGACAAGGGTCAGTGACTTCTCAAGTATAGTGATTTAGTTATGGACAGCACTTGTCTCTACTTGCATCACAGAATCACATTTCCTTAAATACTGAGTGAGGATGAGTAAAAAAAAATTTATTTATTTCCTTTTGCATGATATAGATCATTTCTCCATGATTTAAACAGCTGCTGAATGGACCATATTTGGCTGCTTCTGGACAAATGGTCAGATATGCAACGCAACTTCCCGCCTTATTGTACACGTAAGTTTAATGGATAGATCCTATTCCTTCCTCAACATATGTGCATGCTTAAAAACAAGTCTTTATCTTCTTTAACTTCAATTGTGGTTGAATTTCTTCAACACCTTGATAGAAATTCAGTGAGCAAGTATCTGTAAAAACTAAGATACTCTCATTTTTCAGGAAAGTATAGCAACAAATTTTTTTTAATAGGATTGTGAAATGGGTCACAAACATAAAAATTTCTGATCCCTTGGAAGAAGGTTGCAGACTAGGTCCTATTGTTACTGAAGGACAGGTATATTTTTTGTTTCTCATTTCTGTATATATGTCCTACTCTCTTTCTAAAGTAAAGGACTGGTATGCTTTGGTATGTTCAAATGCCTTATTCAATATTCAAAATGAGAATGTGTTGATAATATGCTATCATCATTAATTATGAATTATGATCAAGCTGAATGTATATGGAATAATGCAAAAGCTTCCTTAAAAGAATTATCTGTTGGATGGTTATATATATTTCGAGAGGTAGTCAGAAGAAAGAACCTTCTCCTGATCATTGTATATGTTCCTATGATTTAGCTTTCTCTCTGTTCTTATAACTTAAAACATCTTATTGATATAAGCTATGATGCACGGACACCGACACGACACGACACGATACTCTGACACCTAAATTCTAAAAAATACCGACACGTTAGGATACGTTTTGATATTAAATAATATTTTTAATATATATATATATAATATAATTTATATTTAATACATATAACAGCAAGTCATATAATCATTCAAGTATTCAAATTTCATAACATAAATATAAAGCAAAAATAATAAAACACTCATAAATGATTATTAACAAATTCAATTTATTTCATCTCCATCTCAAAGAATCATAGCCTCTGTCTCTAGCTCATCAAGTGAAAGACTAGCAACTTGAAGATCTCAAATATCATCAAGTGAATCAAATGTATCTCCGGCAATATCCCACATTTGATTTGCTTCTTGTTCATAACTTGAACCCTTTCTTGATAAGAGTCGAAAGTTGTCATGCACATAAACCAAGTCTTCAGCACTTTTTGGAATGATCTTATTCCTCTTCATGGAATGTACAAAAGAATATAAATTTTTTATCAAATGGTTTTTTAATTTTTTTTAATTTTTTTAAAAAAATATAATTTTTTTTAAAAAAAGTGTCAAAACGTGTCGAAAAAGTTGACTACGTGTCCGACTCGGTCAAACTCGCGTGTCCCCCTAGTCAACGTGTCCTGAAAAGTTGAATGCGTATCGGTGTCCAACACGTGTCCGACACGCATTTTGGACCAAAATAAGAGTGTTCGTGCTTCATAGGATATAAAAGCATACTTTTCTTGAACAAAGGTTATCTAATATTTATATTATATATGGTTCAGTATGAAAAGATATTGAAGTTTATCTCAAATGCTAAGAGTGAGGGTGCAACCATTTTGACTGGTGGGTCTCGCCTAGAGGTATGATTATACTTTCTTTGAAGGTGTGTTTTGGTTACGTGCTTCTGCAATTCCTGTGGGAATTGATTTTTTTTTCTTTCTCAAATTCGATGGCAGCATCTAAAAAAGGGATTCTTTGTTGAACCAAATGTCATAACTGATGTGACTACCTCCATGCAAATTTGGAGAGAAGTATTTGGACCTGTTCTCTGTGTAAAAACATTTAGCACTGAAGAAGAAGCTATTGATTTAGCAAATGACACTGTGTGAGTTGATGGTTTTCTGTGAACTGCCATTAACTTCCTCTGTAAAGTTTATTTTTCCCTTCATTTTTGGTTTGATATCAAAGTCATACTTTAACCTTCCACAGATATGGCTTGGGTTCTGCTGTAATATCAAATGATCTAGAAAGATGTGAGCGCATTACTAAGGTGAGACTAATCCTAGGTTATCACAGAACAACAAATAATTGGATTGTTTCTGCAGCTAAATATTTCATCTTGCTTCGATGCAGGCTTTTAAGGCTGGAGTTGCGTGGATTAATTGCTCTCAACCATGCTTCACTCAAGCCCCATGGGGAGGCATTAAACGCAGTGGTTTTGGTCGTGAATTAGGAGAATGGTATGGTCCTTAATTCCTAAATTAACAAATGCAAGTAACCTCAAATACCTTTCTTCTCTTTTCCTGGATATAATGTCTAACATGCAAAAGAAACCTACATTTATAAGTTGAAGTCCATGGATTGTTGAGTGCTCGAGTACCACTCAACTGTTGACAGTTTGTTGACCATCAGATTTTGTACAACCAAATTCAATCAAGGGTCGATAAATCTGTGTAACATCGTGGCACTGGTGCATCCTTTTTGCACTTTTTAATTGGAGTAATTTTAAATTAATAGTCTTAATAAATAAATAAAAGTCACCTACGGTTTGAGTGAATTTATCCTAATTTGGCATGTTCCTTTGGTTGGAAGCTAGCATAAAAAATGAATAGGGTTGCAGAGACAGTACATTAAACTCGTGCACAATTGCAAAAGAGAAAACATACTACTATAAAGCTTTATTTGAGCTCCTGAGTAATTTTTCTTTATAACTTTTTCAGGGGACTTGATAATTACTTGAGTGTGAAGCAAGTGACTCAATATATCTGATGAACCGTGGGGCTGGTACCAGTCTCCTTAAAGGCTGTGATAGGTTTCTAGAAGCTGACATGAATAAGGTTATCGGTACCAAATTACGATTATGATCCCAAAGTCGAGAAGACATGATGTTTATGTATAACAAGCAGAAATGTTTTGCACTTTGCAGTCAAGGAATTATGCTAGTGGTTTTATTTGACTTGTTTATGGTTGCTCCACCACATGCTTCTAATGTTTGAATTTCCTCATGGCAGACTTCCATCATTAGGAATTAAAATGAAACCAATAACTTTATTCATTTTGTCTAACATAAAAATTACATGAAAAACCATTTTCTCGAACAAAAACAAAAATCCTTCCCAAGAAAATTGAAGGTGACACTTGGTTTGAGTCTTTGTTTTCTATTTTCATTGTCTAAAAATAGTTTTCATTTTCAAATTGGTAAGATTAGAAAACATGTTTGTTTTAATTTGTTATCTTCTATTTTCAAAATATGAAAATATTGAAAAAACTTGATTAAGGCATTTCACCAAACACCTTATCAGCATCTATAGAAGAAACAAATCTGATCAAAATCAAAACAAAATACGAACACAGATTAGAATCATTACTCAGAACAGGCACATAAAGTTTCAAAACAAAATAACACCTGATTGAGGCATTTCACCAAACACAACTACTACTGGAGAAACCAAATCTAATCAAAATCAAAATAATATCAAACACAGATTAGAATCATTTATATCCTCTGGTCAAACCTTCAAGCCATGAAACCATCACACGACCCATTCTTCATTCCAACGAAAAATAGTTTGGACAAAAGCTAGCAGTGCCATCGGAAGTGGCGGTGTTCAACGGGAATGTGAGCGGTGGGATATTTGATGAGTAGCGTAGTCATCATGAGCGGTGGCGAAGGAAAACTCCAAACACGTTGGTGTCTTGTAGTCGTCAAGAGGAGAGGAGTCATGAGCAATGGCTAAGGAAAAGGAGTGTTGTGCTGCGGAAGAAAAAGAGTGTGACGGTGGCAAAGATTTGTTGGACTTGCTGTGGAGTTTTCTATCGGGGTAATCAGAGGTGGCAATGTTTACAGAGGCTATTTCATCTCGAGGCCTTGTCTACGTGAGGAGAGGAGTGTGTGCTGCAGCAGAGGAGGAGGAATGCGACAATGGCAAAGAGGGTAAGGGAAGAGTGTGTGCAGCGTCGTGAAGAGGAATGACCACAAAAACGAAATAAGAAAGATTGTGATTAAAATTACATATCATGTCACCATGTTTTCATTATTCTCTGAACACACCAAAAACATAAAATTTATATTACTAGAATTTCCAAAAATACTAAATCCGTTTTCTGAATTTGAAAATGAAAATATCAAATCAAACTTATTTTCTCCATTATTTTCTATTTTCTTTGAAAATAAAAATAAAAAATGCACAAACCAAGCACCATCGAAGTTTTCCAAAGCAACCACCATTCCTTAAAGGAAAATTAATCATCTTTCTATGGAAAGACTGGTGCTATCCTTTTAAACACGTTGCCTTGAGATTATTAACATGACAACACACCGTCACACTATAAAGTAAAATACACACAAAAATATTCATGATATTTATGGTGGTCCTTATGTGCAAGGAAAGTGTAAATTGACATATCTTCATTGTTAGATGACTTACCATAGTGAATTCTCTCAAATGCAGAGGTTAAGAGACATGTCCAAGATCCCCAATAAAATGACTTAGGTTGAACTATTAAGTCATTTTAGTTCTTGCAAATTGCTATGTTGACGGTTCTATAGAGTTACTAGGTAAGATTAGTTATCATAGGATATACACAAATGAATGAGTAGATTATTTTGGAAACCTTTTACAATTCTCTCACGCATTTGACTTCCTAAAAAAAATATAAAAAAAAAAAAAAAAAAACGATAACGAAACCTTTAAAACAACTCGAATTTTATTTTTCTTAAATTAGAAGCTCCAGACTGCAGTACACGAGGAGCGCACAAGATTCCCTGCTACATTAAATAAAGGGTTGAAACTATACAACAAACAAATGTGATAAATAATTTGCAAGAACTGCCTAAGCTGATTCAGTCGGTCAACACGGTTGAAAAGCCAGTAAATGGAAGCTCAGCTCTGCAAACGCATGAAGAGAGTGCATACTACAGATATTCTCTTGTGAGGAAAGTCACACCCCATGTTTGGATTAAAATTTGCAAACTTAAGTTTACACTAGTATCCCAAGTCTTGCTTCTCCGAAACCAAGTTTTCAGACAAAATTTTACTAAATCCAAACATACCTATAGTTTGACTTTGGCATACGTTTACAAAATTTGTAATGGCCTCTTCCTAGCAATTTCTGAGTACCACGATTTCCATGCTTCCATGTAATGAGAGAAGAGTTCTCTCAAGGCTGTTTCAGATGTAAAACGGACAACAGATTTGTTAAATTATCAGCACCAAAGTCTGAATAACAGAGGATAAATGAGGCTTAGAGGCACCTCCAACGCCAGTTCTTACAGTTCGTATGTTTAAGAACCAGTTTTTTTATGTAGGATAACGGTTGGAGAAAGCTGACCTATCCCTTGGCTATGAAAATAATCAGTGATACTATTCAGTATGAAAACCGTATGCACAAAACACTACAATAAATGCATGCAACCTGGCTCTCACTTGCTCAAAGAGTAGATATGCATCAGAAAACTTTGAAAATCACACTAAGGAGGCATCGCTAGATGCTTTGAACGTGCACTGGCCTAACTGCAACAGGGAGGGAAAAGCTTGCAACAATTTTGAGCAAACCAGTAACTAGAGGGTGGTTTTAAAAGAGATGTTCTGATGAGTTATGATGGTGATAGTGATGGAGAACAAGTGGGTGAAGGATGGAAGATGAAAATAATGAAAATTTTGAAGGATTATACTGTTAGAAACTTAGAATAAAAAGGCTTTAAAATTGATGAGTCACAAAGAGACGCATAAAGTTAATACCTTCTGGTAGTGCTTACACACACACGATTCAACCATTATCAAGAAACTTCCAAAAATCAATTTATGCAAAATAGAACAACAATGAAGGTGAACGGGAATAAGCGGGTTAGTGTGTAGTATGGTGGTGAAAAATGGGTGAACAATGAGATGAAACTAAAACAATAATATTCAGAAGTCCAAATGATAAGAACTAAATCCTTTTCTATATCAAAAACATCCTAAAAATCTAAATCATAATTAACAAATTCCTAAAAACTTCCAACGATCATAAATATGTAAAATGAAAACATGGATTAACAACCAATGCCAAACATTATGCATGCAACCTTATTCAATGCCAAACCTGGCTCTCACTTCCAACGATCATAAATATGTTTTATTACCTTCATTCTGATACTGAGGACTATGTGTAGCTGCAAGACTGCCCCAGTCATGCACCTGCTTTACATCATTATTCTGAGAGGCTCCAACTTTGGGCACGCAAGCTGGAGCAAAAGGACCAAATTGATAGCTCTTTGAAGCTTGTTTTATGCCTTGTTTTAAATTGTTTTCATCTGCCTCACCCTGCCCACTGCCATTTTCGATTCTTGGCTTCTTAGGATTCAGTTTTAAGTCCCCACTCTTGAACAATTCCACTTTATTCGTCTCAAAACTAACGTTTGTGATATCACTTCCAAACGCCCTTTTCCTAGAGTCGTTCAAGTTTGATTTGTGAAGTGTCTCATTCCATGTCTTCCCTTCAGAAATGAGCCACCTGAATGCTGGTTTTCGTGTATCTGCCGTATGGGTCTGTGAATTTGTAAAATCACAAGAATAAGCCTAGTTACACACTTATATTAAACAAAGCATAGACAAGGATATGTGCACATAAATAAGAATTAAAAGATTGGCGAGCATCACCTTCTCAATAAGGTTCATGGAGGATAGCACATTTGCGATATCATATAGCCGTCTAACTTTAGCTGCAAGGGCAAATCAAAGTGAGTGAAAAAATGTAAGTAGTGTATACCTCAGTCAACAAATAAAAAACAAGTTACATTAATCATTGTATTACTTCTCATTACAGAAGTATTATGGGCATCCCCAAGTAACAATTTTGCAGCCTCGTCAAGGGAGATCAATTCCACCTGCAAAGTAAAGCCATCATTGTTAATTTGAACAACACATTAGCTTGTTACACAAGGCTAATAAAAAAGATACAAGAATACAAGAAATTGAAATGCCAAGAAACTTATGGTAAACCTCACATTATTGCAGACAAAGAGCTTGACAAAATTCTGGGTAAGTAAAGCCAAAGATTTTTCCCTTCGATTTTCTGCAAAATTTTGAAGCACTATAAACCACATTTGCAAAAACTACAATTGGTAAACTACATTTTCATGAATGTTTTTGTAATTAGCACAGCCATTTCGCCAAGAAATGCTACAAGCACGAATTAGTACTAACCAAAATGAAACAGTTGGTGCCTCTGCCAGCAACAAAGATAAACCACACTTCAGATTTGTAATTTTCTGAACTCGTGATTTCCCAAAAAAAAAAAAAAACTATAACAAATGAAAATACCAACAAAAAAGTATTTAACCTTTTAACAAACTGATAATGGGAAAAAAAGGCGTGCATTTTAGAAATGTATATAAAATTAATAAACAAAAACTCGTTTCTTGAAAATAATATGGAATAAACTCACAAAAACCTTAACAATCCGTTTCAATAGAGAATTTTAACTGAAAAAAGTAATTTATCATAGAATTTATTTAATCTAAAATTCATTGTTTAGATGTTTTTTATTAAAAAAATATTAAATTTTTGGAATTTTGAAGCATAAATTTTAAACAAAAAGTATGAAATTCTAATTTCCTTCACAGTCTTGGCCGCAAAGGGTTTGTGTCCATATCCGACCCGACCAAGACTTTAAAATTTTTATGATCTTTGATTTGTCACTTTAGAGGGTGAATCCAATGTTAAAAAGTGGCAGTAAGGTGACACTAGAAAGTAATCCTGACCATATCGTGTATCAACAATCTTGAACAATGCTGAAAATTCAATTTCTTTATCCAAACATAAAATTTTAAAAATAAAACAGTTTAATTTCTTTATTCAAAAACAATTTTAAAAATGAACAAATTTCAACAGAAGCATTCAAAATTCTTAAAATTCAAAAAAAATTAGAATTTTAAATTGCCTTGTCTAGACAGAACTGAAATTTGAATTTGAGCATATACAATAAAACATTTTCAGACATCAAAAGACAAAGCTTGATTTTTTATTCTGTTTAGAATATACATACCATTTTTCAGAGGTTTAGGAATAATAGAATTAGGGTTCAACTTGTCACTTTGACTTCCAGTAGCGGCAGGATTGGACTGTGTTTCCTCGCCATCTTCGTCGTCGGACACCTAAAATGAGCCGTCAATAATAAATTAACTTCCCAAACTAAAACAATAACCTAATTATTCCGAAACATAAAACTAGCCACTTTCAGTATTTAGCACACAACTCACTTTATCATTGTGGTTTCCAGAACCACGCAAGGAATTAGAATTCTCCTTCAATCCCTCTTCCTGAGAAACCATAACAAGTTAAAGGTTAAGCTAGCGAATCATAAGTTGATCACACCCAGGAGATTATTTACCTTGAGCTCCTGTAGAGTGTGGGGAATTGCGGCGAAACCTTTCCATGTGTATTGATTTTTTGCCTTCCTTGAGAGGACCTAAAACAACACGCACAGATCGGAATGAATAAATTGAAGTAAAACATGACAAATAAGTGCAAGAAAAAAATAAAGAAAACATGTGCAGACCCCAATGCTCTCAAGAACATTGACAATGTCATAGATCCGCCTTCTCTCAACGCCTGGGAAGAAAAACAAAAGTGTTAGATCGGATAATAGAATAAGCATGCTGAAGAAAAGGAGGGGTGAAGAAAAATACCTAATCGGGTGGCGGCATCGTCTAGGCCGATCAAGTGCACGGTGTCTCGGTTGTACAAGCTCAAGAAACTGGTAAAAAAGAGAAAGAAAAAAAGTGAAATCGTGAATTGAATTGAATTGAGGAAGGAAAAAGGAGAGAGGAATAATGAATGATTACTTAGTGCAGAGAAGGCCTAGAGATTTTTGTTTTCTGTTGTAAGTGTAGTGCCGGGAAGGGATGGGATCTGAAGAAGCAGCCATGGATAAAGATCCTTTAGATCAAAGATATTTTGGGTGCATGAAGATCAAAGATCAAAGATGTTTTGGGTGCATGAAGATTAAGGATCAAAGATCAAAGATCAAAGATCCAAGATCAAAGATGTTTTGGGATCTGGAGAGAGAGGGAGAGAGGGAAAACGTTCTCAGACAGTTATATATTAAGGAGGGATGTGAAAGATCAAAACGATGTTTTGGCGGAGCGGAGCCTAAATTTTGAAAATTTGCGTTTGGATCTCAAACGGGGGAAATCGGAGGGATGTTTTCTTCTTTTTTTCATTTTCAAATAAAAACAACCAATTAAGCGGGAATCTGTTTTATCAATTAATTTTAATTTCTTGAACCATGCTTCTATTACTACCTACGGAGTATATGCTAACCTATCCACATTTTTATAGTTTTGTTTTTTCAGACAACCTCCTACCATCACTCACTGCCGGTATGTTTGGTTGTAAGAAAATAAAATGAGACAACATAAGAAAACTAAAAAAAAAATTGAAAAACATAATAGAAAAAGAGGAATATAACAAAATAGAGAACAAAATATTTATATTATTTAGTAATAAGAAAATAAAATTAAAATATTGAATTAAAATATTTTATTATTTTTATTATATTATTCTTAACTAAGGAAAACAAGTTAACAAGATTATTGCAAATCAAACACATGAATCTTGTTTAATTTGTAGATAAAAGTGGTGCGTCATCAATTTTCTCTCAACTGTGTGAAAGTTATTTTGTATGAGGCTCACATTTATTTTTTAAAATTTATATATATTTTTATTCGCTTCCTTCCCTTTTTTTTTCTCCTCTTCATTCCTACTAGACACAACGTATTTGTCCATTACAATTTATATTATTTCACGGTAACTGATCGAGACTATTATTTTTTTCCAGACAACTTTTTATCTAACCAGGGAAGTTGTTGCACAGGCAGTAAAAACAAAACATCGGTATTCTATATTTTAAAATGCAAAATAAAAATAAAAGATAAAAGATAACATAAGAAATCTTTAATGGTAGATTTTAAATTATGATATTAGACTATTTTTGTGTTTATCCCATAATATCAATTTATAATTGAAGATCTCTTATGATTTCTATCATTTTTTCTTTAGTGGTAAATCTTATTTTAAAATTTTAAAGAGAAAGAAAAAAAAATTTATTATTTTTTGAATAATGGATAGATCTTGAGGTTCTTCTATAATAACTTACAAATATGATAATAAGATAAAAACAAAAATACCTATAAATACAATGCATCCATGCACACAATTAAAAACTCTTATAATATAAACATGCATAAAAATTAAGACCCAGATTAATATTAGTGAAAACCAACAAAGGACGACAACTGAAATAAGGTAAATGCCACAAAGGGATATGGAAAATGATGAAATATCAACTGGGAACGTACCTCGGGCCTAAGCCATCGATTGGCCATCTATAGTAGCGTTACGTTGCAAATGGGAGAGAACACGGGTTATACAGCTTGCAAATTGCAAGTTTGCAATGGACGAAGATAGTGGGTAAGAGTAGACTCAGAGCACCAACTTTACGTGAACCTGTGAGGTGTGACAACATCGGAAAATTCACTTATTTATTAGCTAGTAATATTAAATGCAAAGCTTTAGGCAAAAGAAAGGATGCCCAAGGGTGGGTGGACGTGGTTTGCGCCGATAGATATAGGCTTATTGCATGTACTGTATCATATGCTTTTCACCTAAAATCTATCCTACCAAGCACAACGTAACAAGGAAAAATACAAGGTTAATCATTTGTTGTTCTTGTTCAGAACCTTGTTTCGTTATAACAAAATCTTTTGTAAAACTTATTATGAATCTTTTTTTTTTTGTGTGTGTGGGGGGTGGGAGGTTGGGGGGTGAATCAATTTTTTTTTTAAAATCAAACTAACCAATTTAACACACTTCAGAAACAACAGAGAAGATATTCTTTCAAAAAACAAAACAGAGAAGACTGCGTATAGTATATTCTTTAAGATGTTATACGCCCGTTACTTTTTCAGTTTTTCTTGAAGTAAAGAGCAATATACGATACGCGCCTAGGGTGAACAACATTCTAGAGTGAACAAATGTGTAAAATAAGGAATTAAAAGTATAGTTTTTCTGTTAACCTTTTTTTTGCAACGAGAAAATAAAAGTATAGTTTTTCTGTTAACCTTTTTTTTGTAACGAGAAAATAAAAGTATAGTATATTAATTTAAAAGTAATTTAATTCAGATCAATAATATACGTATGTTTCATTTTATTTTCATTTGCTAACTTCAAAAAGTGTGTCATCACTGTATTGCTTCGTCACTCCAGTAAATTTTACAGCATAACTTTTTTCATCGAAATGACATTTAATAAAAGCATCTCTAATAAGAGGTACTTGATAAATTTCTAAAAATAAAAAATTAATTTTTATAAAAAAATTTGTATTAAAGAATATCTAAATAACATAACAGTTCATTAAAAAAAATTGGATTTCTTATATAAGAAATCCTTTTTAAATTCTTATTTTTCAAATAATACCAATCAAGAAATTTTTTTAAAATTTCTTATAATTTTTTTCATTATAACAAAATTTTGTAAAAATTCTTATGAAAAATATGATAATGTATGAACCACAAAAAGATGAATAAAAAGCTCTAAAAAACTCATATAAACACTCCTAATTGAAGATATTCTAAGTGATCTTCACCATCCAAATTCCAAAATTTCCAAATTCATCACTGTTTTATTCTCTGATAATTTTTCGGTTTCTCTTCATCACGGAACCATCTTATGGCTATACAAGCGGCTAATTGCCGGTTTCCAAATTGAGTTTGATCAGTTTAATTTAATGATTAGTTTACAAAAAACACGGATTCCAACACGCGCATGTATATAAATATAAATGTTAAACAAAATATACATAGATACTGTATAAACAATTGTGATACAAAATGCTAATAGAGCCAGCTATTCTGCTAAATGATAAACTAAAAAAATTGTATAACTAGATCATAGCCAACTGCACCTCATCATATCACGATATATCATTCAGTACACGTGATTAACCAAAAGCAGTTAAGCTAAGTTTACATATTTTCTACATTTGATACCATGTTGACATGTTCAATAAAATTTGAATTACTTGCATGCTTTGATCTAAAGAGAGCGAACATTTAAAATGAAAACAAATAGTTGCTGCCCTAAATGTTCCGATATCAGACAGTCTGAAATGAAATTCTCAAGAAAACCGTTTCTAACATGGAGCACGGGAAAAACTTTCCTGCTAACTCACAATATTTAACTACACCTGAACCCTTGTCCCCATTTTTCACGTATTGGCAAGGATCATGCTTAATACACATCCCATAAAATCAAATCACCTCGCATCTATGTATGGTGACCGAATTAGATAGGTACAAAAAAAATGAGGGGAGACCAACTGTAATCAGATGATGAAAACTGTGAAGATCAGAGATGAATAACATCATCCTATTTGCAAGTTTTTCCTCTAAATACTTAACTATGGAACTGGCATTACACAAAAGACAAATGGCATTTCACACACCACTCTGCTTCCCTCTCTGAAAATGATAAACAGTAACACACAGCCTACCTCACTAGTGATATTATAGGCTTGAAAATAATGGCAGTTGTATAGGAACAAGATACAAGTTGTATACATGGTTAAACTTAAAGCCCATCCCACACCATATAGAGACCGAGCAATGTAAAATTGAATGCTTTAGACATGGTTAAAGCTCAACTACATTCAACATTCAGCCAACTTTTCTATTATCAGCATCAACTTTAAGGGTGCAAATTCTAAGCTTGACGAACCCGATCACGCCAAGACCCCTTTTGCTTGGCCAGCACCTGAAACAAAATATAGCGGGATTACTTAAATTATTTGTTATGATTATCCATGGGCACTGTGGCATAGAAAAATGCTTACTGTTTCACTTAAGAGGCTTGTAACCAGTTCTTTTTTATCAGCCTCCTTCTCATTCTCCCTTTCAGGCTCACTGTCTGTACTGATGGGAGGCGGAAGTGCTGTAGCACCAAACATAGCTTCCTCATGAGCAGCTTGTATTTGTTCCTCCCTTCTTGCCTACATAACAGTATGAGATTCAGTATTCCAAACATTGATCAGGCATGTACATCAAGAAGGAGCTAAATTGGCTACTTGAGCATAAGAGATGAGGAAGATACCTCAACTGCAGAAAATCTGAAACTTTGGCCAATATGCTTGACTAAGGACGCATCATCTTCAGCAACTGCAGATGGAAGGCTTGTACAATCAGTTCTATGAAGTTCAACCCAAATCCATCACTACTTACTGCCAATTACAAGCATATATAGCTGGAAGGAAAGACCACCATTCAATGATGCAAAAGTATAAACTGATAAAACCACAAATAAATATTTTAGAAGTATTGATTGACAAGCATACAATAAGTAATCAATATTATTCCAATTTAAATGTAAAATCAAAAAATTTCTTCGTAAGAAACTTAGTTCTGCCTCCATCTTGTTCTTGTTGAGAAAGACGTTACTTTAATTTCTACTAACAAAATGCATGAAACATTCACACTATATAAAACCGTGTTAATTAAATTAAAAAGGAGAACTGAGGAGAAGCACAGGGAGAACCAAGAAAATGTCTAGATAGAAATGATATCTGTCATAATGTTTTATTAAATTTTACCAAGAATGGAGAACAACCAGCAATAAAGCAAATTGTACTTACAGTCTTACACCCTTAAAAAAGAATTAACAACAAAGAGGATTGAATTGAAGAATCATATGAACACACTGTAAAGAAATCTGACAAATATATTTACTGTTTAGAATAACAATATTAAGAAACAAGTCTGACCTTCAACTTCTTCATCATCAAGAGGGGCGTCCTTGTTAAACTCAAATCGCTCCCAGCCCTCACCCTTTTCTGAATCCTGTGCAGCTGCATTTAAAAGTATTAAGAATCTGAGAAAAGAAATAACTACCATATGTATAAAGCATCTCATTTGGCAAGCTAGAAAGCAAATATTTATATATTATAATTTATATCAACACTTCAAGTATGAAATATTAAAATATTGGTTCATAATACCTAGCCTCATTCATATATACCACTATATAATAGCAACCTAAACCAGTTTGTAATATCAAATCATCATATACTACAAGAAGATCAGAGAAGGCAAGGAATCCATTCAAGCCAAAAAACTAAGTTTTCCATGTAGATTAACATGATAATTTATTGAAGGTCATTCTTAAACTAGTTCACTTGAGAAAAGATTTTCAGAACATTTAATATCAGTGTTACATGCAGCAAGAAAAGTAATTTATTTCAAAACATATGGAGAAAATACCCTGAAGTTATTTTGTCTTACCAGTTTCAGAAAGCTGAAGCTTCATCTTGGCTTTGACTCTTTCAGCAGATGACTGTAGACAATAGCAACAACAGATGTCCATGAATCATCAATCATGACACACAAATTTCAGCCAACAGTAAAGAGAGTTTAGAAGAAAGCGTGTTGCTGTCATTTCTCTTTAAAATATTATCAAATTAGAAAATAGAGAATATTCATTAGAAATGAATGAAAAGTTGATCATTTCTTCCCTTTCCTTCCAAATCCTTACTCGCGAACATTTCCTTACGAGTAAAGTCACCAAGTTAGAGATCCTATAGAGGGTTTCAACCTTGAAGACACTACTACTTGCATCGTTCAGACAATTAGCTTGGCAAGGTGCAATCATTCATTCAAATTGAAATATAAAAATCAAAATATCACGCATACTGAATCCCGTATTCAGCATTATGGTGACTGAGTCCCTAGAGAATGCAGCTTCAGCACAAACCATTATGTTTCAATTTATTCCTCTAAACCAATCACCTCAATCTCATATCAATCATACACAAACTAGCTTTATGCCATCACATTAAAACATCATCTTCATCTACCCAAATCACTAGAACAAAAAAAAAAAAAAAAAAAAAATTTTAAAGTGTTGAACGTACCATACGGTCATAACCTGGAATTAGCTTGGAATAATCAATCTCAGCATTCTTCCTCTTCTTCATTTCACTCACTTTCCCTCTATCGCTAGCGCCTTTCTCCGACCTGCGTTGCTTGCGAGGAGAAACGCTTCTACTCCTCCGTCTCCCTCTCTCCCTATGCCTATCCCCATCCGAATCCCTATGCCTATCTCTTTCTCTACTCCTACTTCGCCTCCGCGATTCCCTGTATCTATCTCTACTCCTGCTCCTTTCCCTGTGTGTCTCTCTGCTTCTGCTCCTTTCCCTGCGTCTTTGTCTGCTCCTATCGCTATCCCTATCCCTGCTCGAAACCCTAGACTCGGAAGAGGGCTTTTTCTTGAGCTTGTCGTGGATGGATTGAAGCTGCGCTTGCTTCTCCGACTCGGAAGTGGTGGATGAAGCTTTGACTTGCGCTTGCTTCTCAGAGTTTGAAGGCGCGGTGGAGGAGGCTTTGACGAACTTGGAGAGGAAGGAGGAGGCGATGGCTGAGCCGGATTTTGGAACGTCGTCGTTTGGCGCGGAAGAGGAAAAGCCGAGACCTTGCTTGAACCTCGCGGCTCCCTCGCCCTTACGGGTCAGCTCGTCGTAGTATGCCACTGCTTTTTCTTCTTCCATCTCTACTCTTCACTTTTCAATTTCATTCTTCATCCATCTCAACAGATCCCAAGTAACAACCCTTCATCACTCTGGAAATTGAGACAAAATATTATGTAAGGAAAGAGAATACACTGAAGAAAACGTATAAAAATAATTGCTTGTAAAAATAAATAAAATAATTTGTTTATTTTTATAATAAATATTTTAAAATCCATTTCTGAGATAATTTAATATTAATTAAACACAAAAATTGTTACATCGATCGTGCATACAAATTGAACTTTAATTATAGATTCACCAAAATAAAATAAACTTTAATTATAGGTTTAATTATCATACCGATCTCATAATTTTACTAAATTTATAATTGCGCCTCACAACTTTTTCCTTTAATTGAATTTCTGATCTTTTTTAATCGAATTCTTAGTCTCTCGATTTTCTTTGTTAATAAAACTAATCTTTAAAGAAATTAATATTTATTGGTAAAAGAATTGAATTTTTCTATCAAATTGTTGTTATAAAATATTAAGCTCGTACACCTAATTAGATGTCCATATGCCGACTTATGTTTTTAAAATATATTATAAGTACAACTAAATCAATTATAATAAAATATTAACTTTTGCAATTTGTTTCAATATAACTATTTTTTAAGTCTCTCATGATTTGTTTATCAAATCTCTTTAAATAAGATTATGGATAGAAAAAACATGTAATTGAAAAAATAAATTCTACTAAATATGACAAACAAAGTTATTTGTGTAACATCCTAGAAAAAATAAATAAATATATATATACAAAATAAACAAGTAAATAAATAAATAATTATTATACTTTTAGTTTATAATTAATTTATGAAAAGTATAACTTTAAGTATATATATTTATTATAACATCCTAAAAAAATAGATAAATATATATACAATAAATAAATAAACAAATAATTATAGCTTATATTTAAAAACCCTTAATTATATATTTATAATATAAATTGTAAAAATAGAATGGGTAATATTCCTAATATACCTAAAGGCTAACTGTAAGTTTCATCCACGTAAAAGAAAATATAGAATGAATCCAAATCTTCAGAGCAATCTTTTCGAAAGTCAGGTGGAAATTTATCCTTCAGCAAACCTTCCACGTAGGCTTGTAATAATCAGCTGTGATAAAAATCTTCTAAAATTAGTTACTTAGTAACTAAACTAAGACATAACTGGTTATAACTTAATTAATTCATTTAAAATCTAATCAAACAAATAAGTCTAAATACCCTATACCTCAGAAAAACCCACCCAAAAAGGAAAAAAAAAAAAAACATTATCAGCTTTCACTCTCTTCTCCAGCTTTTCTTCCACTTTTTCTTCTTTTACGAAAAAAAACTTTCCTTCTTAAAATTATCCCAGCAGCTCTCCAAGCACCTCATCAAAATTCTCATAGGTAGGCTACGCTTTAATCTATCATTTATAATTTTAATTCAAGTTCCCATTTAGACCACACTTAGTCTTTGTTTTAACTTGAAATTTAACTTTTATCAAGCTAATCTATTTCAGAAGGTACGTGATTTTTTACTGGACTGGAATTCAAGAAATACGTAAATAATCTGGTAGACTTAAGTCATTAGCTTTTCAGGTAGTTTAATAGTAACCTTTGGAAATTAAGGAAGCATCTTGGATTAATAGATAGTATCCTGATATTAACTCTAGAAATTAAGATGGCATATATTCAACACCCCAACTTCTTCTAAGATGCTATACTAATTACATAGACTCATAGGCTCTAGAACCACCCAGCCATAGAACAAATATCTCAGTAAGCTAGGAACAGTTAGATGTTATTCTTTTCACGAAGCTTGTCTTGGCTAGTGATATAAGTACCCCCAACATCACCCATGCAAGCCGACTTTACACCAAGCTCTCCTGTAAGGATTATGCTTTATATTTATACATTGACACAAGGATTTTATATAGATTCTAGCCCCCTACAAACTCTGCCTTGTCCACGTGAACGTATTTCTTAGACTCACCTCAGCCCTTTAAATTATCATGCTCCTTCTCTCTCTCTCTCTCTCTCTCTCTCTCTATATATATATATATATATATATATATATGTACCTCGGCGTTTCCTAGTAAGAAATCACGTACTCTTCCCTTGAATTTCTGCCCTACTCTCATGCATCACGGCATATGCCGAGTGTTACCCATTATATACCCACTCCATCTCCTGTAATTTACGTACCAATCTCCCCCAGCTCGTCGAAATTAACCAGCTATAGGAAGACACTTACCCCGACATCTGGCTCTTCCGTAAGCACCTCGGCTAGGTTTCGTAGCATGCACCATAAGCTCAGCCATATACCAGAGTCTCTGCAAAAATTGTAACCATTGCAGCATAAGCTATGATAGCACCTCAGCACCATTTTTCCATTTCTTGCAGCTGAACTCAACATGCTTACTAACCACACAGACGGAGAACCCCAAGAACCTTCACTCATGGCAACTCGGCACCTGTAAGCTCGACTAACACCCTTGCAAGTCCTGGCCTAACTTTCGAAACCAAATCACTGCACCTCAGCACATGTCAAGCTCCATTCACATCCCCGTCGGCACTGGTTAGTCCCGAAAAGCACCCCATACCCGGTCCCTCCTGCAACTTGGCCACCCGTCCCTGTAAAATGAACCCGGCCACTTGTGAGAAATTAACCATGGGCACCACATATAGAACTCAGTCTGCAACTAACCATGCACCCCTATACCTCCACCTACCATGCAACCTGGCGAAACCCACAACTTTGGCACCTTGGCACTTTCTCACTTTGGGTTACACAATTATTTCGGCATTCACAATGCATCACGACACTAGTAATCTCGGGCCTGCTTAGTACAACAACCACAAACAGGCCCTCCATCCCGGTTTCCTTCACCTCTATAATTATATATATATATATAATTATTCATTCCCATCTATATAACTATATATATATATATATGTAACTATATATATCCATATATTTACTCATTCCCATATCTTTTTATATGTCTACGTAAACTATATATATATGTATTTACATATATATATATATAATTATATCCTATTTAATATATTAAGCGAATTATCCAGATTTTAATTATTACGAGAACAATGTTGGTATGATTCTCTGATAATTATACATGATGACATTAGTTCTAATTATTTCACTAACCGGTGTTCACTACAATTATTATACCACTAAGAATCGACATCCCGTAATAGAAAATAGATTTATTTGGTGAAATTTTACGTGGGCAAGGTATGAAATGTTAATGAAATATTAACAACCTTGTTTTTTGTAAGGAGAGTAATATTTTTCTTATATTATGAATTTGTGTGGTATGAATAAGAATGACCTGAGTTGTGAAGACCGGGCCTATGCTACTATCAGAGATCAGGTGCTAATACATGGAAATTCATGCATGATTAGCGTAAGACGGTCGCGACATTACTACATAATGTACATATGTAGAGGTCATGTGCACCTGTGACCATTGTATTTCATTCCATACATTCATACATTTATTATATGCAGTCACTCAGCTATATTGATTTATTTACTAATTTGTTAAACTATTTAATGAATTAGTTTTTGTTTTATTTCATAACCTGCTAACCTATTTGGTGATTTAGATTTGCCTACTGATAAATTTATTTCTCACTAGGTTTTATTTAATGTTTTAGATGGCTGCAATCATAATTTTTCTTGACGCACTGGATATTGCATGGTATGTGGATCAAGTCAAGAACTGTTATGTAGTAACTATGCAACTGGTTCTGCGTGCTCATATTTATTTCGGCGCACATTTTCCGATCCCGGTGTTTAGTACAGAATTTGACACAGTCGATCCATTCTCTCAGTTTACTCTTATGTATCCAAACCCGGTCATCGATCCTATAATTGTACTCAGCAACAGAGACAGTACCGAAGACTATGTTTGAGTACTAAGATTATGGTCTTTGTACATAAATAAACATGCTGAAGTACTATGACTTATGACATGTAAAGTATATAGTCAGTATGAATATGACAATGTAAAATGAACGAGTTATGAAATATGATGTATGTATATATATATATATATATATATATATATATCTAGTTCCTTTTGTTAATTTCTTTTGTGTCTATCAAAATTTTATTTTATTTTATTTAGTTTGAAAGACAAAAGAATAAAATAAAAACATAACATAAAATAAATAATCAAATAGTTAAAAAATTAAATAAATAAAATTTAGGACGTTACAGTTTAAGTTAAGAAATTACATAAATAAAATTTAGGACGTTACAATTTGGTGAAAACTTTTTTTTAAGAAAAATTGAAGGAAGAAGAGTTTTTAGGTGGGTTTCATGGATTATAATCATTCGTCCAATTTTTAATGGAAAAATACTATAAAAATATTGCTGTAAGAAAAAACTGTAAACTATATTTTCATTTATCTCACATCTTAATTTTATTATTTTATACATACATTTGTTTTCTTTCTTACCAAATAATCTAAAAACAAAATTTTTCTATTTATTTCTCTTTTCCTTTCTTTTTATAAATCAAACATAACTTTTAATAATAAACTTGTATATTAATTTCAAAGATAAATTAGAATACATTGTAGAAGTGACAAATGGAGAACGATCGATGGTTTGACCCAAACAACCCACAATTAAAGTAGGACCAGATTCTTAAATTTAGGTTCAAAAATTGAGTCTATTGGATCTAACTCAATGAGCTTGATGGGTCAAATTGAGCTCATGAAATTTATACAATTACTATTTCTACTCCTCTTTTTGCTATTGCACTCCCTTTTCAAATTTATTTACCCAAAATACCTTTTTACTGGAAAATAGATTATGGAATTTATTTACACTCCTCTTCCATTAAAAGCAAACACAAATGGCTTTAGACGAGGAGCAGATGATCGAATACGTGAAGTTTCTTTTTGCTTGTGTGATGCTGAGTGAGATTTTCACGATATTAAGATAATGTCCATTTCTATGATTTACCTAGGACACCGCCCAGGTAGTTGACTCGTACTTCAAAATAAAATACAAAAAAAGTTCAAATCTAATTAGGTCAGGATTTGATTTAATTAGGCTTATGAAATATTTTAATTTACCAAACTAAATCAAATCTATAAGAATTTTGGATTGATTTTGTTTTGCCATTGAAAATTACTTGGTTTTCTCCATTATAATAAAGGATGCTTAAAAAAATGAATGAGTTGTTGCGATGTTATTGAGAAATATCAGTAATATATTTTTCATATTCCAGTTTTTATAAATTCTTTCTTAATTAGCAAAAGTTTTGCGAATTTTCTTACATATGTAAGTTATATGTTCAAATTAATGAGATTTTCAACCAGAATATGTGTTAAAATAAAAATATTAAAAATGTGTTTATTCTGTCTATTGTTTCATATTTATTTTACTTGTAGTATATAAGTATTTCAATAAATATATATTTTTATCCATGAGAATGAAAAATAATGTAAAAAAGATTATAATAATTCACGCATGCTCAATAATTTGAACTAGACCCATTTGATTTCGATAAATATATATAATGAAATTTGAGAAGTTTAAAATTATATTTATTATTTTTAATTAATATTTATAACTACACTTTTACTTTTAAATAGAATTCAATTAAAACGTGATTGAATTGTAATGACAATTCAACTGCAATTTTAAAATTAAACAGACTTTAATTCAACTGTGTTAATAGAGTAAAAAATCATCAAATTATAAGTTATCACCCTGAGACCTTAGACCATACAATCTATATAATTCATCTCACTTTTTTTAGTTTTTACTCATTTTCTTTTTCTTTTCTTTCCTAAACAAAATAAAGCTGAAAAGAGGAGATAAGCCTTTAAACTGAAAGGACAAAAAATACCTTACACAGTACTACCATTACCATATATGCATATTTATTTAAGGATGTTTATAGTATTTTACAAATATACATTTTCTTTCTTCTTATTTTTAAATCAATCAGACAAAAGAAAAGCTAATATTTTTTTCACTCCCTCTCTTACCAAGAAAAAAAAAAACTAAAAAAAGTCATCTCAAACACAGTGTAAGAGAATCATATCAGTATATCACTGTTGTAATTGGAAAAAAATCGAAAATCGAGACTTAAAAATCTTGTACTAATATAAACAAGTATAAAAAATATAGGTGCCAACTTTAAGAGGCAACAATAATAAAAATGTAATGGTGAATGGAGCATGAAAAGGCAGGCAGCGAATCCCATGAAGGAAATGAATGGATGAATGAGATAATGTATCTTTGATTATTCAGTGTAGATTGTGGTTTGACGTAAAGAGGGGAGAATATCAAGTGTGGGGCCCACCTGCCATCGTATCATCCTAAGATATGATCTTGTACGGTCCTATAACACTATAACTAACGCCATCGCTCATTTCCATACCGCTGCGCCGCCTTCATAACATCAAACACATAGCATAATCACTCATAAATAACCGCCTAAATGCATATTTGCATTCTTTATTTAGAGAAACAAAAAATTTCATTATAGATTATTATCATATATAATGTATAATAAATTAATTATTTTTTATAATAATAATTATTATTTTAAAGTGATACAAATAATATTTTTGATTAATTGATCCTGTAAACTTACTTTACATAATCAATATAGGATTATTAAATTCTTACAAAAATCTAACTTAAATATTTAGGATTTATAACAACTCATATAATTAATTATTTGAGTTAGATCTATTTAATGAATATATATTTTTATTAAAGTTTATAAATTTAAATTTCAATTAAACTTAAATTTTGTAAATTAAGTTTGTAAAAAATATGTAAAGTGTTACTGTTTAAAATTGATTTTTTAGTTAAAACAAACATATTTTAAAAACATTCAAATATAACTTTAAATTAATTTTAGTTTCAAACACATTTTTAGAATATTTTAATTGATTTTTTTTGTCTTGAGTGAAAGTTCATAAGTGTCTTTCAATCTACTTGTTCAAATATAATCTACTTGATCAAATATAAATCTCATATGGAATGAGTGATTCTTATTAATCTAAGAAATTTTACATACATAAATAATCGAATATAAATTTTTTCACTGAAAATTATTTGTTCATATATAAATGCAACAATATTTTACATCAATGCATCAACTATGAATTATTCTTATTAAAAATCTAAATGAAAGAATAAAATAAAAAAGTGATGCATTGATTATTTTTCTCCATGGCTCAAATGGATGAGATAAAAAAAAACTGCTAAATATAATAAAAATTAATAAGAGTATTTTTCTAAAACTTATTTGGAGAAATAAAGAGGAATGGATTTTTAAGAGATGCAAAAATATTACATGATTTTTTATTAAAAAAAAAGTATAATGTGTTTTTTTCACAATGTTATAATGATAAAAGTAAGACGTTAAATATTTTAATGTGATTTTTTTGTTGTAAAAAGTAATAATTTTAAAACATCAATGAAGTGGGATGATCTTCTAACATGTTTAAATTTTAATTTTAAAATTTAAAATCTATTTTATGTAAAAAAATATATATTTGTGTCTAATTATACTTATAGTTGTAAATCTATGTCTTTAATTTTTATCAATAAAAAATACTTAATAGTTTTAAATAAGAATTAATGATTGGTAATTTGACTGTTGTAGAAGTTATTATACTCGTTTTTTGATGGAGTGATGGTCTTATCTTATAAGTTTAACGCTCAACGGCTCAAGAATTTGTGTAGGTCAATTATTACCAAACCAATAAAACATTAATATATTAACATAAACGTTACAATCGCTAAATCTTTACAAGTCATTATGGTCTAATTTATTACATTCTCATCCGTTATAAAATAAGAGGCCTTCTAAGCAAGTCTACACGTAAAGAGGATCCAAATTCAAATCTAATATCTAACTCTTTTGCACCAAGAAGGTTTACTGACAATATTCTTTATCATAACAGTAATCTAATTTAGAAGCACTAGTGTTTTCAATTTTCTTTTTTTATTTTAGCTCTTATATAATTCATTTTTAAATGTGTTAACATATTATCATATAAATTATATTTTAAACATGTAAGGATAAAATAAAAAACTATTGAATTGCAAATATATTATTTACAATAAAATATGATGTGATAATATAATTTTTAATGACAACCTTAATGTTACAAAAATAATTGTTTTATGTATGTAAGATGTTTTTCTTATTAGAAAAAATTGAATATGATATCATCTAATTTATAATATTTACATTCTATTTAACCAACTGAATTACACTTTAGTATATATTTAGTATATATGTAAGATGTATTGTGTATA
>PYAF01005012.1:600825-618236 GCA_007407185.1 Glycine tomentella
AGATATGATTTGTTTTTTAAAGGTTTGTTCAACACTAAAATTTCGAGTAAAAATTAAAGAAGAAAGTAGTATTATATTTTAAAAGTATGAAAATTATTTGACTTTGATCTTTTAAAAAAATGATTATGGATCATATTTTATTTATCTTCTGATTGAATTTTAAATTAATCAAAAAAAATTTCTCCTAGAAATCAGATAATTAAGAAAAAAAATAAAAATTTAGATAAGATTTTAAGAACCAGCCTTATAATTTAGAAAGACAATAACACCAGATAATTTTGTAGGCCTTATAATTTAGGTTTTACCCCATACATGTACCTATTTATTGAAATATATATCATAACATATCTCGTGGTATTAAAAGTATTATTTAACTAATACTAAAGAAACCTAAAATTCATTTTCATAATGGAAATTCAACATTTCAACCGGTTTGTCAAGAGTAAGACGCGTGATTCGATTTATAAAATGCTTTAATTTTTTTTCCTCCTTTTCTCATATCTTTTCTAAAGACTCCATTTACGAAAAGGAAAAAGGGAAAAAAGACGGAAAATCTAGCATTTAACATGCATTGACTAAGCAAAATCACAAAATATTCTCAGCGTCCTTCATTTATCCATTTCTTCCCAGTTTCCGCCCTAATTCCAATCCTAACAGTGCAATTAATCCCCACCCAAAATCAAACCAAGAATTGAAGATCGAAAAAGACCGTTCAACCTCTTTTCATTTTTTCTTCCCCGCCTAGAGTTGCTGAACTTTCAAACAAGTGGCATCATTAGGTATTGATGATTATATCTATCAACTAATTCAATATTGTTCTAATTTAAGCAGTAATTTAAAATTTAAATTTTAAATAAAGATATAACTATGTTAAATGTAAAAAATAAGAATATCTCTGTAATAATATTCTTTTATAAAAATATATAGTTGTATCTCTCATTTGAATGTGGACTATTATTGTTATTTCAGGTTTCTTTGTGTTTATACACTCAAGATTAAAGGGTTGTGTACTTTGTTGAATGTTGATGAATCTTATTATTCGGAGGCTCTTCATGTTCACTTATTCCAGGCAAATGAGTTATGTATCATTGAGTTTTTATTGGATCAATTGACCTAATGTCCATTAACTTAAATGTCGAACAACTCGATCCAAATACGATATTATTATATAACACATACACTTATACTAGACTTAAAAAGTAGAACAAATTACATTGTTATACTTGAATACTTATCAATTAGATTTTTCCTCTCAAGATATGATTTGACGATAAGAACAATAACAATACTCTATTAATCAACTCAATTAAGTGATGAAATTTAACTTAATTGATTAAGTAAATAGGTGACTTATTATAAGTTTTTTATATCTGTCTTTGATTTATATATAAAAAAATCAGCTTGAATAAAATTGTCTTATAATTTTTTTTAATTTGTAAAAAATAAATAAAATAAAGTGGCATTGCCAAGTCAAAAGCCGGCATTGTGAAGCCGCGGCAAGAACAGGCAAACTGGCCCCAAGCGAGATACGTTTGGCCTCCTCTGACCGTGACCAACGCTACTATTTATTTAATTAATTTAATAATGAAAACAAATACGTAATAATAAAAGTAAGATTTTTGATATTGACGTGAGAAGCGACAAGTGGAGGTGGCATAATCGCTTGTCATGGATTTGCAAAGATCTCTCAGATTTGGATCCTCCGAATCTATCGCCTTTATTATTTTCTTTAACCCTTTACTTTTCATCTCACCATTTATTATTTATTATTATTTATTACGCGTCCTTCTCTCTCTCTCTCTCCCTTTCCCATGTAAATAAAATCCACCATTTTCCATTTCCATGTACTTGTGTTTTGTTGTGTACTTTCTATTCTTAGAAGAAAACTAACTCTCTTGTGTAGTAGAGTTCTCATTCTCATGGCTATTACCGGCGATATTTTCCGGCAGAGCATAACGGACATGCTTGCGGAGTCCCCTTCCGGTGGGCCGGAACTTCACGTTCTCGCCGTCGATGACAGCCTCGTTGATCGCAAGGTGATTGAACGGTTGCTGAAGATTTCTTCCTGCAAAGGTAACCCGGTGTTGCGATTCACGTGTTTGTGAATTTGTTTGGGAAAATTGAGATTGGTTCTGAAGTGTTGTGTGTGTGTGTGTGTGTTTTTTTTTTCAGTGACGGTTGTGGAGAGTGGAACTCGTGCTCTTCAGTATCTTGGGTTGGACGGAGAGAACGGTTCTCTCGGGTTTGATGTAAGTGAATTCTGCTTTTAGGTTATTGGCTTTTGTTTGAATGTTGGCTGTTGAAATTGGTGCTTATGTAGTTGTTTGTTTGATTGGTTGTGGTTTCAGAGTGTTAACGTTAATCTCATAATGACGGATTATTCCATGCCGGGGATGACAGGATATGAATTACTCAAGAAAATCAAGGTGTGTAGTAGTGTATTTGATTTTGGTTTTTATCCTTTTAAGGGCGTTAGTGATATTAGGATAGTTAGTACTTCTTTTTCTGTTTTGGCGAGGGTTGATAAGTTCTAGTGTTTGTGTTGTTCAGCTTGCTGAGTTAATTAGTTGGGCACAGAGGTCTAGTGTGTTTTTCTGCCTTTTAGGTTGGGTTTGAAGTTTCTTTTTAAATTGTGTACAGGAAGGAAGTTAATTCTTAATTTTATACCTCTGTTGATTTTCAGCAGGAGTCTTCTGTGTTTAGAGAGATTCCGGTGGTGATCATGTCATCGGAGAATGTTTTGACCCGAATTGATAGGTATGCTCTTGATTAGTTTAGACTTGTTGGATCTAATGGAATTTTAGGAAGAACAATGGTTTTATTATGAACTCTTGAAACAATTTCTTAATTTTGGTAACATTTAGAATTTGGATGGTGTTTGTTGATCGTGTTTATAAAGTGACTAGTTAACTGACTAGATAAAGCATCAAATGTCTCATGAAAGTCGAGATCTACCATCATATTGCATACACAATCTGAATAATATGCGGATTTGGATATGATTGGTGAATCCTGTCCATAAGCTGAATTCCAATTGTTTTTCTAATTTAAGCCTTATTCTGGCGGAAATAGTTACAACGTGTACCTATCTGTTACAATATCAGAAAATAAACTCCTGTGTAGATCCGAAATATTGAAATGATAAATAATCATAATATGAAGTCAAGAGTGTATTGTTCCTTAGAAATCTTTGATAGCCACTCGGGCATAGGCTGGCACCTTGATTGGGTATGCCATGATTAATACTAATCATGCAGGAAGCCACTAACCCATCATAAATCATAAGAGGGATGAGGGAGACATGCGTGGAGTATTTTGTGTATTATTGTGCTTTGCAAATTATTAACAAAATTTATTATCAAAATTTCCTAAAAAAGTCCTCCCTCAACAAAACACAGCTAAAATCCTTTACCTAAGTTAAGAAGGTTTGTGTCATAAATTCTTTGATGTTCTGTTTCGTTGCCAATCATGTGTAAGAGTTCTAACAAGTGAACAAAGCTTGCCATTCTCCCAAAAATTATATGCATTTGTATTGTTATATTAAGCGCTTTTGGTGATATAAAACTATTGGTAATTTATCAAATTTTATTAAAACATGACATCATATTCTATACCTAGCAATAATGTGTGCTTCTATCTGGTAATGAGTATTTCTTCTAGGCATGTTTCTTAACAGTTCATTCCTACTAATTGGAAGGTGCCTGGAGGAAGGAGCAGAGGATTTTCTGTTGAAGCCAGTCAAATTGGCAGATGTAAGACGCTTAAAAGATTTCATCATGAAAAGGAAAGTGAAGGAAGGTGAGAAAATATCTCACAAAAGAATGAGGTCAATTGATTGCAGTCCACCTCTAACTGCAACATGCTCACTATTGTCTCTTCCATGCGATCCATCACCATCGTTACTCTCACCATTATCCACAAAGAAGGCTAGATTGTGATCAGAGATTGAGTAGTGGTGTGCTATGTCTCCAATTTTGCCTACACTAGTGTTCAAATCAAAGCATGTAGTGTATTTTGCATTTATTCACCAATCTATACCTTACTTAGGAACGAGAAAGCTAACGTCAGAATCACTAATTTTTTGGCATCTTGTTTGTCTACTGATCTTGCTTATTGATCTTGCTTATGTACAGAGGAAATTTATCAAAATATATAAAATAGGGCGTTATTTTGACCAACATTTTTATTTTTTACATAAATACCTCATTCATTCTGTTTTATTCGTTTTTCATTTTGGTTTTATTTGAGCTTTTCTCGTGTCTCTGAAATATAAAAATAATTGATGATAAACTAAACTAGAGCATGTCGCTGCCATCCTATACTCAACATTAAAAACAATTGTAACAATAATGGAGTCACTCTTTAAAGTTTAGGAAAAATCACCAGGAAGATGATACAATTTGATGATCAACGCTCTCCTTCCCCCCTCATTTCTCCTTTCAGTTTTTTATTATTTTAATCCTTCGATTTGTTTAAGAAAAAGGGGTAGTGGGAAAGTTTTCCTTGTACTATTTTTGTTCTTTCTTATTCTTAAAAGGCCATAACTTTTAATTGCATCCAAGAGCAGAAGAGCTAGCTAGGCTTGAGTTATTAATCAATTCCCATTATTACATTGCAACCTAATTTTAAATAATCTTGCCGCTCAGAAGCTCACAAGTGACTCCAAATTGAATGGCATTTTCAATAATATAGTACTATTTTGCAACCTAACAAAAAGGACACGGGACAATACCCTGAAGATGCGCGTTTTCAATCGAATCTCTGTGAGCACAGCCGACCGTCACTGCAACAAATAAGTAGCACTCAAAGCCCTTCAAAGGCTTATTACCCAATGCAGCAGCTGCTGCAATATTGTTACCTTCCAAGTTAATATTTTCAGAACTGACATCATTCTGACTAACAAAGCACACCAAATATTATCATTCAAAGAAGCATTATAATATACCAACAGAAAGGTAATCAATTTTGTACCTAATTACCAATGTCAATAGATCTCGAGGTGGTACAGTTCAACCATTGCACCCATACCCACCATAAAACAAAGGCACAATTATACTCCACTATCAAAAAATTGTCTTGACTTATGTATGATCTCATTGGGCATCAATTATGAATTGACATTGGTGATGGCAATTTATGCCCCTATTGACATGGCATAGGCCCTCGGAAAGAGATTAATACAAAGCTTACCTATGACAACTGTCACATTGAAATTATCAGCGGTCCTACTTAGGAGAAATTATTCCTCCTAACAATTTCTCCCTAGTTTTTAGTTAGACATATTGAAAATGCAAGATGTTTTACAAAATTCTACAACATACCATCATGTGTTTTTTTGTCAACCAACCGGTCTTATTCTATTTTCGTACTACTTTGTTCTTTCTCTATAATGTTTCAACCTACTATCCATTGTTGATGTGTCTCTTGCCTTTGATCACCAAAAGGTCCACCACAAATTACTTGAATCATTCAACCTCCAATCCTATCAATGTCAGCCCCGAGTCAAACAATTGTAATAGCAGTGACAGCTACTGCAGCCGCTATGTTACTTTTTGCTGTGACATTTTTTACTTCTTCCGAAAATTTGTTCTTGCTCGATACCACCATCGGCACATAGTTGCAGCAAGTTTTCTTAGAGAAGCAGGATCGAACAATGAGGATATAAAGAAAGTTGGTGGCAATATGAAAGGATTACTTGTTGAAGAAAATGGGATTGATATTCTGTATATGATGGAAACAGAAGGTTGGCAATTCAAAACTAGATTCCCAAATGGAAGATACAATCCTAGTTATGAAGATGATGAAGAAAAGGGAACAGATATAATGGTCCAAAGATCCAAACGAATTAAGCCTCCGGATGTTACAGTTCCGCTGCCTTGTGAAACTCTAGGGTCAGGTTTGATTGATCATGGGAATCTAGTTAAGACACTATCACAAGTATCTTCTGTGCCTTACTCAGTTTCAGCATCTTTGACACCACCACAAACTTCACCAATGATTCTTGACAATAAAACGATACCACCTCCTCCTCCCCCACCACCACCTTCCACTCTAAGAATGAAAATTCCATAAGCACCACCTTTGTTTTCATCTCCTATCATGAATAATGAAGGTGTAGTGTCACCACCAAAGGCCAATGGTTTCTTTTTCATTGTTAAAACCACCATTACCCCCTAAAGAAAAAGCAAACATAAAAAACACCACGAAGGGTATGGTAGGGGAGAGCTCAAGAGGGAATGGTGCTAACCAAACAAGGCTGAAGCCTCTATAATGGGTAAGGTTGTAGCTAATGTAGGTCATTAAACAGTGTGGGATCAGATCAGTGATCGCTCATTCTGGTAAATCTTCCTTCACTTTGACTTTAAACCCCACTTATTTTGCTAGATTTTCTTTATCTTTACTGCATTTTCAACTTCACAATTTGTGACTTTCTTTTTTCCAACTTCATCCACAGGTTTGATTATGAACTCATGGAAACACTCTTTGGATATTCAAGTAACAATCAAAGCCATGAAAAAAATAGGTGTCTTTCAACTACAGCCAGCCAAGTCCAACTCCAACACACCAACTCAATTATTCATTCTGGACCCTTGAATATCCCAAAACATAGCAGTGGTGCTAACATCTGTTGCAATGTCTCGCAAGGAAATCCGTGATGCACTCCATGTTGGCCAAGGACTCAGTGCTGAGACACCTGAAAAACTCGCTAAAATATCTCCTACCCAAGAAGAAGCTAAAATCATGCAACTCAGTGACAATCTGGATAAACTTGCTGATGCTGAGTCATTCCTCTATCACATCCTGAGAGTAGTTCCAACAGCATTCATTCATTTAAAAGCATTGCTTATCAGATCGAGTTACGGTTGCGAAGTTATTCAGCTTAAAGAACACCTAAAAACTCTTGAAATGGGTTGTAATGAGATGAAGACTAGTGGTCTGCTTTTGAAATTCCTTAAGGCCATTCTCAAAGCTGGAAACCGAATGAATGCTGGAACTTCAAGAGGCAATGCTCATGGTTTCAACTTAAGTGCTCTTGAAAAGCTCTCTCATGTAAAAAGCACAGATGGGAAGACTAGTTCGATGAAGCACGGACACGGGATACAACATGGGACACAGCTAAAATCTAAAACATAGGACACGGGAACACGGCATATATATATATATATATATATAATCAACATGACAAAAATGTAAAATGATAATTAAGATTTATATCAAGACCAACAAAGGATGTATCAGAAACACACAAAATGAGAGGAAAGTCAGAACCAGAGGGACCATGAATGCAAGGTCAGCCAAGCAAGACGATCAGACACCGAGGAGACAATGAGGAATGGAAAATAACAAGTGACACCGGCGTACTCGAGAATGTGAGTGGATGTTGTCGTGTAAAAGGGGCAAACCATAGTGTGTCTGCTGTGTGTCTAGAGAAGTGTCCGTTGTGCGTCCAGAGAGGTGTCCGTTGCGGGTCCAGTTGTTTGGAGAAGTGTCTGCAGCATGTCCAAGCCCAAAAAGAAATTAAAAAAATCGGACACCGCAAAAACGTGTCTGACTAAGGTGTCTGCCGCATGTCCAAGGATTATCAGTGTCAGACACGTGGACACAACATTCATCAGAAGTGTCCGTGCTTCTTAGGACTAGTTTGCTTCACTTTATTATTGAGCAGCTAGCTCAGTTTGAAGGAAGACAACAAGCTAGAAATCAAAATCACAACCTTAACAGTAGCACTGGTGAAACAAGCAACACCAGTGAACCACATTCAGATAACCTGGTACAAAAAGAGGAAGTTAAAGAGTATCTAATGCTAGGTTTGCCAGTGTTAGGAGGTCCAAGGGACGAGTTATGTGAAGTAAAGAAAGCAGCAAGCATTGAGCATCAGAATTTCTTTAGTAGGTACTCTACTCTCAATGCTTATGTTACTGAAATTCGACAGATTATAAAATGCAGTGGCAACAGTGAGGGGTGGATTTATTAAGGTAATGAAAGGGTTTCTAGAGGAATGTGAGGTGGAGCCTAAGGTGGTGAGAGAGGAACAAGGAATGGTCATGGAACTGCTGAAGAAAACCAATGAGTATTATCTAACAGGAGGTTCCAAAGATAACATATCAAACCCCTTTCAACTGTTTGTTACAGTAAAAGAATTTGTTGACATGGTAGATGAGGTTTGCATAGAACTTAGAAGGCAGCTAGAAAAGAATAATGCAGGAGGAGAAGCTGTATCAACACCACCTCTTTCACCATCAAAGAGGGCACCACTCAGATTAGCAAACTTAAATTACATTTTCTGCCAAGCACATCAGGAGCAACATCTTGCAGCCAATCTGATGATGATTTTTAAAACCATATTTTATGTATTTGGATCAATTTGGTTGATGCATGTTGTTAAATATTTTTTCACTTTTCTCAATTCTTTCATCTTTCTCCCTCAAGTATATCTTCTTGTTTGTATGTTCTTGTGCAATAGCTGCAAATTTTTCTTTAGTTGAACTACTCTGCGACTTAGGGATTTCTATTTTAGAAATTTCTTGTTTTTCTTCAACTTTCTGTCTTTTGTTAGATGATTAAGTGATATTCTCTTTTACTTTGAGAATATCATTGTAGAATAACATTGTCTTATCTGTCCCCATCAAAGAGAGGAGGAACAATTTGCGAGAAACTAGATCCAACATTCATTTCACATGTTCCTCAAGAAGAGAGTTCTAGATACCAATTATTGATTTTAATTTGAGAAGAAAACATAGGAGAAAAGAAAAAATAATAGAGAAAAATGTGAGTTTTATTTAAAACAATTGACACAATTTTTTTTGTTAAATAAACATCATATTTAAATACATTTGAATTATTAAATAAAAATTATGTTCTATATTTTAGAAAATACTACTCCATTATGATGATTAAAAAAAAAATTAATTTAAAATTTAAAACTGACTTATAGATGCCTTAACAATATCTATAAAAATATATAAAGAATGAAACTACATGTTTTGTATCTGTCTTTTATTTACAGCCAGTAACTAGATGATTAACAATTAGGAGAAAACAAATGTGATTGTGGAAGGTTGGAAGATTATTAGTAGGGTAATGCTGTATCCAACGGCTAACATTGCTTCTAACAAATCACGATAAGCATGGAATAGTGACTATCGATTTGAATGTGACTTTTGTTTTCTATGGCTTTTGGCCAAAATGAAAATATCAAGTGACCAGGGCCAAGAGAGCACAAAAAAAAAGGTTGCATTTTGTGCTTATTTTAGCATAATATCATCCCATCTATGCAAAGTAATGCCTTCCTATCTCTATAAAGAAAAAGAGTGAAGGCAAACAATAATTGCTCGGCTAACAAAGTAAAACATACGTGATGCCAAGGAATGTTCTAGAAAGAAATTACAGCACAACAACAACATGTCATTTATGAAGCGTACAGGAATCAACCTCAAACAATTGCTGCTTGAAGAAATATATGGTGTATTTCAGAAAATGTCCAACATTTCTGGATTAGAATTTATTTCATATCCCATTAGTCCACGAATGTTAATTTATCCTTTTTTATTCTTTTCTTTTATCACTGTATCAATAGTCTTGCCATAATCTAACAATACAAAAAAAAAAGTATTTTTATTCTAAATTTCTAATTCACTTTCAATAACATCTATTCCTTCTAACCAACAAACAAGTGTGGTGAAAATGAGTTTGCAGGAAAACAATAAAAAGGGCACTATGGCGAATACAAAACTGAATTAAAATGCGTTCAAACAAATTTAGCATATACAATTTCTGGATTTTTCTTGTATATATATATATTTTGTTTGTGCTGCCCTTTCTGCTTATAGTTATACTATACCATTCATTCTTATTTTGTAGAACTTTACTACCATTTTCAAAATCAAGGTTACAATTGTTAACAACCTCCACAAGAAGTCATGACATGAGCCTCAGCCTATTACAACCTAAGAGGCAAATGAATGCCATGCAAATCTATAACTTGGGAGACACGACACTAGAACTATCTGCCAGCGACCGCAACTGAAACTACGACGGAGGTTGGTTCCAATAGAAACACTACGAAACACAGCGTACAGAAGGGTTAGGAGCAGAGTGTTCAACCTTAACAACTCCTCCATAATCATCAGCTAGAGCACCCATACGATGAAGCACTCTTTCAGAGGAAAAACAAAAACCACGCACACCCATCAATACCCAACTTTTTCTATCCTTCCACAGCAACCAAACCGTAGCAGCGAACAAAACACAATCTTTATCATTCGAGTTAACACTGGACCAAGGCTTCTGAAGATAAGTCACCATCCAATTCCGTAGATAGCAAGAGAAGAAGGCACGTTGGTGTTGTGGAGCAACAAGAGGAAGCCACACGATTGCGGCTCGAGGGCAATGACCTACAAAAGGGACAAGGTGAGAATGCAAAATCTACAATGCGAAGAACTGCTGTGGGGAGTTTATCATTCAAGGCTAGACATAGAAAGATCTTGCACCTTTGTGGGAGGTGCAAGCGCCAAAGCCATCTCCATTGCATGCTATTAGCCATGGATTTCCTTTTTTCTTTTCCGTGGCAGTGAAGGAAACTGATAAATGTATATGTTCATGGACGCAAAGAAGAAGTCAAAGCTTGAAACTAACTTCCTCAATAAACGCATTATCAATTCAGGGCAAGTAACTAACCATGTCATTTTATTGTTTGTTTGTTATTATTCACATTTGTTTTCTAAGACACTCATGTCATGTCCAGCATACATGCTACATGCACTTCCACAAGTCCACTTTCACTCCACACTCCACAGTCCATTCGTTTACCAAGAAGTTAGTTACATCCTTTTGCTTCTCCTCAAGAGTTAAAAGTCTTTTTATCCAAAGTATTGTCAAACCACACTATAAAAAAAATTCTTTAAAATTATCAATGCATAAACTATTTATTCAAAACGTATGAAATAACGGGGAAAATTTAAATTTATCTATATAAACATTTTACTCATACTAAATTTTCTCTGGAAGCACAACCCTGCTTAGAATGTCAGCCCAGCTTCATTTAACAAAATTAAAGGATTCGTTTCTTTTTTAAGCGTAACGTATCCTAAAAGTTAATTTAATTAATAACTCTGATTGATAACATAAATAGTCCCTTTCTTTTCTCTTTCTTTTAATACTCAAAGCGGTAAGATGCGCCTAACAGAAACTAGCAAGCAAATGAAGTACATTCATTTGACAGATCCTCACGAGAAAGGCATAACTAGAAACTGTCACTTTATCACAAACAGTTGGAAACTGAGTCTCTGACATTGAATACATTTTTAGAGCATATCCAATTAAAAATATTACTCAAGAAAATAGACGACGAATCTCAACGCAATTACTTGCAGCACTTGAATCTTATCCTAAAAGAGACATAGGGCCCAACAAAGAACAAACGCGTTACGAAAGCCTGGGTACCGTGAAACTAAATTTCAACGTACCAATTGCAGCATGCTAGCAGGATCGTGAACTGCAGCAACCCAAATAAACAACCAATTGCTTGTCAATTACAGCAAGTCGCCAACAGAAAATATTATTGACCCGGAAAGAAAACAACCAAGAATATTTAAAAACAAGCAAAAATATTTATTCTATTAAGGGAATTAAATGCACAATGCCAACTCAAATATTAAATGCACGTTAGGATTGTAGCTTTCACACCACCCAAACTTTTAACGTGGAAAATGTAAACGGAATTTTATCCTAAAATATCCTGATTGAAAAATCATAGTTGAGTTGCGTTCAAGCATATAACTTTGGGTTCCAAATAAATGCTCGAAAATAATTAATTTACTATTGTGGCAAACCATGTTTTTACAAACTACAAACGAAACACACTAGCAAAGGGAAAACACAATGGCTAAAGGCAGCAGAAAGTTCTCTCTCAAGATGTTAGTTGGATGTCCATAATAATCTTCAATTTAAAAACCTGTCTTTTGCCACAAGCATACGCTCAAAAAACCGCAGCAAACCTTATACAAGTTCATCAAATCTTACCCACCTTCCAATTCTTACCACAACAACTAATACCAATAAAAGGATATATATTATTAATGGTTTCTTAGTGTGTACAACATGCACATTTTAGGAAATAAAGGTCTCGTGTAATTTCCTTACAAATCAACAAGTTTAAGAATACAAAACAACCAGGCAACCAGCAAAGTTAGAAAGGGGTACTTCCCATATCTAGTATACTCCCATGGGCAGCATGTTCAATTACATTTTCAAGAGCTAATTTCTTGTACATTTTTCCATTCCCAATAGCCCAAAGATCTTCTGTTTGCAAAGCGACTTTCCAGCAACTGCTGTTACTTTATCACACTAATTCATCAGCAACATTCGAACTAAATTATCTTAGTTTCCAAGGGATTCCCACTCTTTAGCTTTTATCGAAACATCATCAAACAAAAAAAGGTAGGCCTACCACTACCAGAGTAACCTTATTAAGGTAAGGTATTTGTATGCCTCACCCCAGTCCTGTATCTCAAATACTTGAACAATAGTGTCTCATTTGTTTGGCATCAAATTTGTTGATAGTGATAATTATTTATCTTTTCTAGTTTTCTTTGAGGATGAGAGTAAAAGGTTTATATTTCTCATAAGACCAAATCATCTTCAAATTAGCATTAACATAACACTAGTGCATATTGTATAACCCAAACCTAACAAGGCAACGACCAAAGACAAATACTCCCTCCGCCCCCAATTTTAAGACTCTTTTAACTAATTTGCATCCCTTAAGAAAAGTAGTTAAATTAGTTAATTACATTAAATATGTCAATTATTTGTAATATAATTCCAAAATTATCCTTTTTATCTCTTTATCCACTTAATTACTTTTCATTATTGTTTGGATAGAGAATAATAAAGTACGGATATGTAGAGAAAATAATAATTAATGCATCTAGAAATTAGAAAAGAGTCTTATAAAAAGGGCCAAACCAATTTTCGAAAATGGTCTTATAATTAGGGACTGAGGAAGGGAGTAATAAATAATTTTATCTGTTCATCAGACCAAAACATCTTCAAATGAGCATTAACACAATGCAAGTACAGATTGTATTACCCAAAGCTAACAAGGCAACAACAAATTATTATTAGTACCTTTCATGTTATCAGTTCCATTGTCTACACTACAACAAACCCCAAACCAGTAACTGCAGGAGACACAGAAAAAGGTTGTGAAAAGCATGCTACCAAATATGGAAAATGACAATATGATAAACAATATGAGAGAAGCACAAAATATGCAACTGTCAACCAATTGAATCTTCAGACTTCTCATACTTTCACTAGACCAAGCAAGTGAAAATGATTTTCATTCCAAAATTTCCACCTTCCCACACTCCATCTTCTCAATCAAGGATTCAAGCTGAACCTAGGACTAAAGTATAAAGATATTCATCGTCTCAATTGTCATTCAAGTTCATAAAAGTAACCTAATGTTCTATCAGAAAATGATTGTTTTAAGTAACTAACTTGCACTTTTCATGTTATAGACCCAAACTACTACTTCAAAAAGAATTTTCAAAGGAAGTCACTACTATAAATATTTAGATAGTTATACAAAATAATCCAAATTCCCTGTTTTATGTTGAGATTAGAATTCAGCTCACTTATTCTGAGGGTCTCTTAATCATGGATGGAAACAGAAAAAGGAAGGAGCAAAAAAAAAAAAGAATCACATCAATGTAGAATGAGTCAGCAGTTGTATAGATACTAAATTATTGTTTTGCACAAGAACTATTACTCATACAAACAAAATTTAAAAGTAGTACCAATTTGAAAGAATACAAGGAGTCATGACAATGATCTGAAGGTAGGTTGTTTAAAAATCAAGGTAACCAGTCAAGTGCCAATTATCAAAACCCCAGGGAATAAGGAAGGACAAATTATTCTTTGACTAAGACTGAACCAAACTCATAAGATTCACATACCACAATGACATAAAGATATTCCCATACCTTGAAAGTGTCTTCATATTTACACTTAACACCAGTAAATTGGTTCCTAAAAGAGAATCAATGGAAAAAAAAAATGTTCAAATGTCATGAAAAAAGCTATATTTACAATGCTAACTCACATTAAAACAGGATATTGCAGATCCCTTTCAAGTAAGGGAAGTATCGGTTATAGGGCAAAGAAGGACCAAGCTTTAACAATGGCATGAATCAGATTTGTGGTTTGTGCAACATGGTCCAGCAACAAAAAGATGCATCTATGTTAAGAAATTCTAATTTTGCATTAATGAAATTTCGTCAAATGCAATGAAAAGACTAGAAGCAAACAAAACAAACTAACAGAGTTTTTTTTAACCATCCTTGATGGACAGAAACAATCCACAGGCCAGTTGAATGATTTGGTTTTGAGAAAACTTTAGTTACCTATCAGTGGATGAGAGGGGCAACATTGCTCTCCAACTCCCCTCCAAGGGTGGGTTTTATTTTCCCTCCCATCCCCCTCCTCCATTAAACAAAAAACAATCCATAAATTAAAAGACCATTCACAGACGAAAAATAGACAGGAAAAACATATAGTTTATGACTTGACTAATGACCACTATTAGCACATACCTATAATTCTTTTTTTTAATCAGCCCATATACCTTCAATTCATCAGTATATAGCTACAAATATCTTAAATGGAGAGAGATCAGGAAACAGGATAGCTTCATAAGTAGCCCGAGTGCAATAAATGCAACCGTAAGAGAGAGACAGAGACTGTAAACATAGAACATTGCAACACCACCAAAAATTGAATTTGCATAATCAGAAATATGAGCATTTTCAATTAAACATGAGACTATAGAGCTATTAGAATTTGGAGTAGAGAAAGCATAAAGAAAAAGAAATAAGCTGCATGATTTAATCATTTTTAATGTATTGAATTTCTATACCACCTTATGTATTCACATACCAACAAGAGTACTCTACATTACCACATGCACCATAAGATCAAACGAGAAACAACTTGATTTCAAGGTGCCCAAAACCTCATAACACTAGGCCAACTAAACCTATGAAAACTAGATTTCACTAAAATACAGACGATGATGCAACAGCGCAACAAAAAAAGGACAGACCGCGGGCGGGCTCAGGACCTCTCGATCATGCTGCAAGAACGTGCCAACCGAAGAGTGAGGCTGTCTCCAAGCACACTGGCCTCCGTCTCAACAGGCTCACACTCATAGGGCTTCCTACAACCGGGGCAACGCCCATCCTCCTCGAGAATCCTCTTGTGGCAAAAGAGGCAAAGCCGAAACCCACAGAGACAAGGCATGAAACTCGTGTCCGTCAAATCAAGATCCTCACAGCAAATTGGACACGAGGATGGCGTGGGAACGCGTCCCCAAGGCACCCCACGCCGATCAGGGTTTGGCATACTGTGCTGCTTAGACAAATTGGGCAAACTCTGAGGGCGAAAGGCATCATCTGCCCTCCACGCTCTGCTATTACCAGACCCCCAAGGAACCAATCTACCACTGTCGGGTTTCGAATTCGGAGACCCTAAATTGGATCCCTCTGAAGGCGAAATCACTGGGGGCGAATCTGGACAAGGGTTTTCGCGCTTGTCATCGGCTGCTAGAGCATCAGCCATAGCCTCCCAATCATCCAAGCATCCATCATCATCATCCTCATCACCTTCCTCTTCTTCCTCCACCTCGGTGACGTTCCCGGAACAGCACCCGCCGCTGCTGGAACTGCTGCTGCTGCTACTGCTGCTGCTGCTACTGCTGCTACCGCCGCTACTGCTGCCGGTGAAATTCATCCCCGAATCGGTGCCGCTCAACACGCCCGCGGGGCAGTTGGTCGTTGACTCCGAATCGCTGTCGTGATGGATCAATCCACCGTCCTCTTCGCCTCTGCGCCTCGTGTTCAGAGGCTCCACCGAGTGTTTCACCTCCGCTGGAGACGGCGGCGCATGGCCGTCATCGTCCAACCCGTCCTTGCACCCCTTGCTCTTCACCGCACCTGAAACTCACCGACACGAATCAGAAAAAGGAACGGAATCAGCGAATGAATGGATCAACGAAACAACAGTGCGAACATCGAGTACCTTGAGATAACCATTGCTCGCGGCGCGCATCGATTTTGTACTGCTTCAATTTCGCGGACCTGTTGGTCTGAAACATGCACAAGATTACGATGAGATTAATAAGAACGGAGAACAGAATGCATATAAAAGAAAGAAAAATTAAAATCGAAATCGAATTTGAAAAAAAAAATCGAACCCTCTTCTTCTTCCCCGGGTTCTTGGTGTTTGCGGCGGAGGGAATCGGCACGGCGGCGATTGAATCGGAAACCATGGCTAAAACGTTGGATTCGATTTGAGACAATAAAAGATTCGCAAAAACCCTAATTTGTGAGGGGGATGAGCGGATAGAAAATTCTAGAGAGAGGAAATAAAAACTCTAGAGAGAGAGAGAACAACAACGGATCACGGTAACTCCTCTGATCCTCTTGCCCCTTTTTGGAACAGAAGAGGTCCAGGTTTGAATTTTTATAACACGCTCAATTACCTTACTACCCCTTGTCTTTATTAAATTCTAGCGACTCTGGGTGGCGATTTGGGGAGATTTCAAGCCAAACAAGGCTATATGTGTAAGAAATGAATACAAGCAGTGCAACACGACGTCGTTGGAATTTATGGTATACGTAAGCATATTTATTTACCCGATATTTTTTGAGAGGATTATTTACCAGATATTTATCATTAAACTAAATTGTCGCTTTAATTGATTACAACAACAATTTTTTTTACTTTTTGTTCCTGGAAATTAAAAGAAATATCTATAATTATTTTTATATTAAATAAATATTAATTTTATAATTTAAATTTATAATAGATAATTAATTTGTTTGGATATATTTATTTATATTGTAATTAATTTTTATAACAATTATTTATTTATTATATAAAATTAATTTATATTTATAAAAGATAATTTTGATTATAATAAATATTAAACTTAATTTAGAAATAAAGATTCAAAAAGATAGTTTGACATAATTAAAAAAAGAAAGGTTTATTGTCTAGATACAAAAGAATGAATGAATGTGTGAAGTAGTTATCTAGAGAATGTTTGGATACTTGTCTAGATACAAAAGAAAAGTTTATTGTCTAGAATGAATGTGTGAAGTACTTATTCAAATAAGACTCTAAATCTAAACGAGAAAAAAAAATATTAATAAAGTGCAATAGAGAAGGTGAAGCGGATTCACATTTTAAATTTATATTCTAATTTGCAATATAAAGGTACATTTACGTATGAAATGATTTTTATATATTAGCATTTTAGTTTGTGCATTGTATAAAATAATTTTTTTATATAATTAGTATTTCAACTTTATTAAATATGAAGGAATTAAAATTAATTTAGAAATAAA
>PYAF01005012.1:620700-651575 GCA_007407185.1 Glycine tomentella
CATATAAATAAAATATATGATATTTAAAATTATTTGTTATTATATTTATTATATATCTTACATTTTACTTAATATTTTCTATAAAAAGAATAGGATTAAAATCGATCCAATTCAGATAACTTTAAATTAGATTGAATCAGATTGAACTAAATCAAAAGTTTAAATTAAATTGATTAAAAAATAAATTAACAAAATAAAATAATTGAATTAGATAAATTTTTTCTTTAAAATTGATCCAATTCAATTTACAAACCCTCTTACTAGTTTTTCTATCTTATTTGTTTTTGATGACATAGTGCATTCCAATTTAACTTGATAAAAATAAAATAAAAACAAAAACAAGAATCTTAATCTTTTGACAAATTTATTTTTGCCTAAAAAAGTCATTTTGCAGCCAGATTTTCAAATATGCTCTCAGAATATTTTTTGATTGACAAATCATAGTTATTAATGGTTAGTATTTTATTAATGGAAAACATTAAACCCACTACGTTTCTCTCGTTGCTTTCTCCTTTTAAACCGACTCAACTTATAACTTCATATGCTCTTAGAATGTGACTCTATTATAGTTTCCTTTAGTTCCATGTTTTTTACTTTTGGTTACCATACCAAAAAAACCACATACATATGTCACTTTATCATATTTTTTCCACAATGTATTGTAAGACCTCCTATGTCAATACATATTATAAAATAAAATAACATAAAATTCAAAGAGCGATATTAAAGTTTTTTTTACAACTTTTGCAAATAAAAAATAATATATAAAAAGTTTTAAAAAGGTCAAAAATTTCTAATGTTAAAATAGTATCCACATTACTTGTTTTGGCTTTTTTCGTCTTATTCCTAAGCATTCCTCGCCAACAATATAAAGTGTTTAGGTCTATTCTTAGTCGCGTAGCCTTTGCCACCCTCTCTATAGTATTCAGTAATGATAAGGGACTCAACCATTTTCTTGTAACTAATCCTATGATAGAGCCAACATTTATCAAAACTTCTTTCCGAGACTTTTAGTCTGCATGATGATTTTTTTCTTCTAATTCTTCCATCTTTATATTCAAAGTGATGATATCTATCAATTTTTTGCTATTGCTGCCATCACACAAATTTTATTTTATGACTACTAAATATTAATTAAGTTATACATTATGAGTCTAAATAAACTTAATTTGAATAAGATAATTCCTTTTGTATAGGAAATATAATATTTTCACCTATCTATTAATGAAAAGAATAGTATTACTTCCTCTATTGTTGGGAGAGAAGAGATAATGTACACAGTTTTATTCTTACATATATAAATGGATTATTTTTATATTTAAATTCATGATCAACAAGTCCTCACACAACTTTATTGATAGACTTGTCGTCTAATAAAAAGAATAATAAAGCAGAAAATAATAAGCAAATATCATGTATAAAATTATATCTCAACCTATTTTTAATAATAAAAAAATTTCTTAGTGTAACAATTTATGAGAAGATATAGTATTGTAAATACAATGCGTTGTTTTATATGGCCAAGAACAATGAAAACCACGAACACAGACATGATGAACACACCAACCACGATTATCAAAATATGAATAAAAGCTTGAGATTTGTAAGTTAACATTGAGTGAGTTGATTTAAACTTAAAAAATAGTAATTTTAAAATAAATATTTAAAAAGAAAACAGATAAGATTTGTTTTTTAAAATAAACAAAAAAATTATTTTTTAAGCAAAAATAATTTAGATAAATACTTTAAAAAATATTTATTTTATTAAAATAAATTTTTATTTCAATAAATAAGTCTAAACAAACTAACTCAATCCTAAGGATTTATTTGTGTGAGTGTGGTGTGCAAATTTCTAATATAACAGGGAGTAAAACAAAATTAAACACAGATAATATTATTATTCACATATAAAATGGGATAAGGATAAGATTAAATCGTTCTAAGATTGGAAGGTGCAATTAAAAATTTAATTTTGACTTTTCAAAAGCTTAAGCAATTGTAAGGCCTAACATCATACACACATTGTGGGGTGGGGGGTTAATCAGAATCGTGTTATAAAGAGTGCCAAGTACCAACGTGACTCAATCTTATGCACACACCCCTAATCATCTCACTACCTTATTTATAAGTTTTAAACATGAGTTAATTTGTAAAGACTTTACGAGTTTCAATGACAGGCAAGATGATACTCTAACTCTTTAAATTTCTATCACAATAATACAACGGTTTAAACCATGGTGTTGGATCAAAATTGGAATATCATTATTAAGAGTTGGCCACAAATGGGAGTAATAGGTAGTTTACATACTTAACACAACATTCTAGATTTGAAGTTGTCTTTAATCTCTAAAATAATAATCGAAATAGAATTTTCTTTTAAAAAGTAAATCTATTTATACTATAAGATTACGTTCATGTTTAGAAATCAGATGAAAAAATACTTTTGAAACAAAAGTAATTTTATAAAAAAAAACAGGATCCTTGTTTTTTTTATTTTTATTTTACTTTTATTCATTAGATTATATTATAATATGTATCACAACAATTTGAATTGTAGAACTACACATGGATTATTACATATAGACTTCAATTTTCATTTTCCCCCATTTGTCATTATCAAGTTTAAATACAAGATCTTATAAATTCTAATTCTAATTTAAAAAATAAGCACCAACACATCCCATTCCTCATGCCTAAGGAACTCAGGAAGTAGTAAGAAAACATCTATTCATGCATGTAATAAAGAAATTAACAAAAGAATTTAATATTTTTACATGCTTGTTGTTAAAGTTATGGTGTTGAGTTTAGAGCTGAGCATACTAAACTTTTTTTTTTTAACTCGCACTCACCTCGCAGGCTGGCCCGCGCATTCACACATTTAAAAAAAAAATGCGAATATCGTGGCAAGTTCGAGACTGCAAGGTTGTGACGAGCGTGAGACTGCGAGCTCTTCGACTGTGCGAGTGACAATGGGAGCGAGGTTGAGACTCTGCACTGCATCGGCGCCACCATGGAGGTTGTGGTCGAGAGCAAGTTGTTCGGCTGAAGTGAGTAGAGAGACTGAGTAGTGACATCTTTTAAGTTAACACTTAGTTTTTGCTAAAAGACCCCTTCTGTTTGCCTAACCACACACCAAAACAGTATTTGTTCTAGTAATGCTTAAAATCTCATGGGGCCCATGGGTTCACGGGTAAAATCTGTTTAACCCGTTGGTAATGTGGAACGGACTAAAAAACAAGTTTTTTTAAACAGGCTAAAAAAATTAAACCCATATATCATGCGGGTTGTGGATTTCGTGGGTGTCTCACGAACCCAAACCCGTTTGCCTAGATTTGGTTAAGTTTAAGGAAAATCAAGCAGTTCAATAATAAGACTCAACCCACCATCAACCCAAATGCAATGTTGCTAATGAAACCACAACTAAAACTTTTTGCACTCCCACACATTATTTCTTTTTGGGCTTCATTACATTTCAAAAAGCTTAATCCAAATTAAACTTTCTAGAATACAATGGGATATAGAAGGAAGCAACAGTGGGACTACTGAAAGCAACATCCTGAAACCACTTATGTGTGTCCATCTCAAATAAATCTTATTAGGTAGTGGTGTTCATAGGCCTGTTTGGACCTATTTCGGCCAAATTAAGGATCCAACCCAATCAAATTTGATTGGTTCGGTTTTCACAATTTTTTTGGAAACCAATCCAACTTATTCATGAACGGTTTGGTTTGGTTCGGAGCAATGAGTTACCCATTTAAATTTTTTTTTCCTTAGGACTATTATTTTATATAATGATTCATCCAAATATTCAATACAATTGACACAATATTATCAAATATCTAAAGGTATTAAAATTGATTCATTTAATATCATCAATATAATATTCTAAAATAGACTAATACAAATTAAAACAAAAAAATTTAGCAAGATTTACTATAATAGTTTGAATCATAACTATTTCTTACAAATTAATTTCTTGCAATAAATTTTGTTACAACCAAATTTTCTACAACTACATTTGCTAAAACAAATGAACAAAATATGATTTATTAATATTATAAACATGACAAAAAAAATAAATATAAAAAAAAGATAAAACAAATAAAAATGTACTTAAAAATAATATCTTAAAAAGTTTCAACACCGCACCCCCTTGTTTAATATTTTTATTTAACATAAAGACTTGTTTGGACCTACTGTTTCAATTCAGACATCATGTTATTAGGAATATCACTCATTAATTAATATGTAAGGGTAAATTTTGTATAGTTTGTTTTGATCTATTGATTACTTAACTACAATAAATAATATTGATAATTTCATTATTCAATTTCTCTTTGTATGAAAGTTATGGAATAATACCAATAATTAAAACTAATAATCGAATATAGTATTTTTTAAGATATTTTTACCATTTTAAAGATAATTAATTAAAACTAATAATTTTTTTTGGATTTGATTTAAACAAGTTTTACAACCTGGAACTATTTTTGCCTTTTATTTTGTATCCTATAAATTAAAACTTTAGGTGAAGATAAATTGAAAAATATTATATTAATCCTGACTTTTTAAGATTTAATGAACTTATTTATTATTATACCTGTAACAGTTGTAAGTGTTGAAAGAAAATTTTCAAAATTAAAATTGTTTAAATTTTCTCTAAAATCAATAATATTACAACATAGATAAAATAAATTAACAACCTTATATATTAAGAGTGAAATAGTAGAGTTAATTGATTATAAAACATTAATTTTTGAATTATTTTTCACTACAAAAGCTAGAAAATTAATATAAAATTTTAAAACTAATATTATTTTAAGTCTATTTAATTTTTTTGCCTTAGGCCTCAAATTCTCTAGACAAGCCCTGCCCTTCATAGGCCTTGTGTAAGTGCAAAGACATTGGCTTGAAGGTTGTTGCTTAATGCACTTTCACTGTTGCTTTCTTTTTGGGAAAGCACATTCCAAAATTCAAATTACATTTTCTAGTAATAACAGGAATGCAAGAAGTTTCAGCCTGGGTTGGGCTTGTACAAGTATGCCCCTTCATAGGCCTGGGTTGAATGGGTACACGAGTAGGATGGCTCAATGGACTGAAGTCGTAGGTCCTTTAGTTTGAGCCCTTTGACCTAAAACCAAATGAATTTGGGCTACACCTACAAGGGTTTTTCGTCTCTAGTTCAAGCTGGCCCGTTCACGGCCCAAAAAACAAATAACAACCTCATACATTTAAGAAGGGAAAAGAAAGACCTGCTTGATGAATCTTTGGTTAGTATTTGTAGACTTACTTTTGAATATTTTAATTCAATAAAAATAAATTTAGTTAAAGTTGAGTTAAAGTGAAGAAATATATTTAAAAAAATTATTGCAAAAATGATTTCGTAGCAATTTTTATTTTAATAAAAAATTTAATCTCATGTAAAACTTTTAGGTTTTAGTTTTAATCAATATGGTCATCTTTCTATTGAATCAGATTTGTGTGTGATTTACAAATGTGATGCTGGAGAGCATAAACATTATCTAAATGTTAAAATTTGATCATCTTTCTATTGATCAGTATATATTGCATTATTTTGGATAATTTTTTTACTCATTTTGTTTAAATGTTAAAATTTATTTTTAAATTAAAGTTAAAAATACGAATTTTAAAATTGAGAATCGGAAAATTTATAATTTTTTAGATTAAAACACGCACTCACACAAAGTAATTTAACAATTTAATATTAATGAAGGTGGTAAATAAAAAATAACTATAAACTATAAACTCAAATGTTACTTTAAGTGACATGCGAAAAAATGTTTGAAATTAATGAAATAAAATTTATTTACCAAATCCTTTTTTTTTAATTAAACAACCTTATAAATTAGTCAGATAAATTATATAAACTAATTTATTTTCATTTCGTTGTTTGAGTTCTTTATAATCCATCAATGCAATATATGCGCTTCACATTCTTCTAGTTTATAACATTTCTAGATGATAATTATATGTGACTGCCTCGGTCCCAAAGGAGACAAATCCATGATTGACATGAAGAATGTCTAACTCAATTAAAGGATATATATATTGGCTCCCACTTCATGTTATATGTCCTCTTACTTCTTAGGAAATTGCATGTGGCTTGATGGGTTCAAGATTGGAACAAGCATGATTTGAGAATACACACACATTTGAGCAGGGGGATGAAAATAGACGGATAGGGAGTTTATCACTTTTTGTTTGTTTCTTATCTCTTTGTTTTTTAATTTTAAATTCACTCATTTATTTCATTCCCATGTGAGTGGGACAATATTGTTTTCCTTTGGATCAATTATTTTCATCGGCGTTGCCTTTAGGGATCAACATACTCATTGTACAAAGTGTAAGAAACGTGACTTATGGCTACCAATCAATGTTGTTATTGAAAATAGTGTAGACTAATTACTCAAAAAAAATTGTGTAGATCTAAATTAGTGAAAAACTACATATATATATATATATATATTAGTATCATTTTATATTAAAATAATATACGTTTGCCATCTATTTGTGTCTTCTTGCAATAGTTGAAGTTTTTTCTTTTCTTCGATGAAGATGCAGCTTATTTAATTTCTATGTTGATGAAGCATAACGTGAATGTAAGTATAAAAAATAGCAGCATAACGTGAAGGTTTTGGTGTATTTTTCTACATTTATTTAACCAGTATTAAATTCAATTTCTTAATTAGCTGACCTGTAAGCTTTATTCCATATTCATTGCAACATAACCAACTAAATTTAATATAATTAGTAGATACTTAACATATTATTTAAGGTTTCAGTTTTTTAATTACTTTTTGAAAAAATACATTATTTTATAAATACACACACTAATTAATAGAAAAACGTAGTCATTAGATTTGTCTAATTAACACAGTAATGTCTAAAAAAAGTCATTCTGTTAATATAGAGACTGTAAGTTTACATTAATAGGATTATACACCTATATATGACATACGTACATTTTCAATTTCTTATATGCCAATGAAATCCACAATATCAATAAATCAATCTGCTTCACAATTATCATATTAACACAGAAAAAGCCTAATGGTTAACTTTTTCTATTAGTATATGAAAATTTTATTATAATGAATATATTTCTTCAAAACAGCTTGTACAAACGGTTCTTAATTAAAATATCTTTCAAATATTTTCAAGTATACATATAATTGTTGTTAAGAGTGTCCAGTTTTAAATATAAGAAATAGTTAGCAAAACTCTCCTTTTCCCGGTGGGTAAGAAACAAAAAAGCTGTACATGCTTGGACGTGGTTTGTTATAATATAGATCAATTATAGGCATAATCATACATATATATAACAAAAAATTATAGGCGCAATTATAAAGACAAAAATCGACAAAATCATTTTCTGGTGTTTTCTTATACGATGGGGATATAATATAGATGTATCTGTGCAGACAATAATGCAAACCATGACTTCTCACCAATTCAAGAGAGACTAGCTAGTCCTTTTCCTTCAATCTTGTATGCATGATTTTAAATACCACCGTCAAATAATATATCAGTTAGCCAAAGAATATTGCTCGTACCAAGATTTTTGCTGTGAATGGATCTTAATACGTTCTTTTATTTGAAAGTTAGACGCGCGTATCCATCATACGGTAGAACATTGCTTTCAGGGAAGAAAACAAAATTATCAAATGCTTTGAAAATCAGAAGGTTTGTTCTAATGATGATATGATTATCAAGTTAAGTTCTTACGCCACCGAATAGATGACGAAGTATTCATATAACTGTTTTCTAGTTTATTTTTATAGATGCGTGCGACTGAACTGAACCAGTGTTAGACCCGTTATACTTTTTTCGTTTGACCATCATACCATATCTAAACTAAAACTAGGAGACTAATTTTATATAATTCACCAACTTGATTCAGGTCATTGAATTTTTTTATCTAGTGATACTGGTGGGGGATTTGATGGTGCCATTAACTACTTGGTGAGAACTTGATGGTATTTCAAGTGGTTGAAAAAGGTGTTCATGCGAAAAAGCACTGATATTCAAGTTCGTGAGTATTTTAGTAGAGGAATAATAAGGGAAATGTTTCATATGTGAAGGTCGGTCTAATACTTGCATGATAATCCTTTAGAATAGGTTACGTAGAAATCTAATGGCCATCTAGTTTGTTATAATATCATTAGATTAACTTTCTCTTAAGTAATCATTTTAATTACTATTCATGTAACTATGCATAACCACCACCCTTATAATGAAGTAGATATAGAATTGGGGAATAGTTCCAAAAATGATGGTGAGGAAGAGTTTTCTGAATTGTGATTATGGTTCGTGATGACTCCTAGATACTGTTCATTGAGTGAAATGAAATGAAAAAAATAAAATTAAAATAAAATATAAAAATGTGCAACTCATAAATAATATTTTTTATTTATTTATTTTCTACTTTCGAGACGACCGAACACTACCTTAATTAGCTCGGGCTAATGTATATATAGAGGGGTGGTGCACTCTGTATTGGCTCTGGGACCTCGGGCTCTTAAATGCTAGTAAAGTTCATCTAAGTCTAGATATTTGAAAAATATATCAATCTTAGTGTGTGTTTGGTTTTAAGTTTTAACCCAATGCTACAAGTTATTGCTTCCATGTTCATTGTCAATATGCGGAAACGACAATGCACTTAGTCCCCTGTCTCAATTAGTCAGAGAGATTGGTCTAGATCATCTAACTACGCGATCATTAAGCTAGTGCTGTAGTAATATTCAAACCTTAGACTTGTCAGTTGTTGGTACGCCAAATTGAACTGCATGCATATATATGTCACATAAATAAGATATCGATTAACCAAGGTAAATTGAGATTCAATAAGAAATTTCAAAGGGGAATCCCTGTAGTGCAGGCCTATAATATTATTTTTACACTTTTCTTTCCCCTCTTAAGTAAAAGATGACGAATTGCATATGCATGCCACGCAGTTCAACATTTTGATCTGAATAATGAAATGATTAGTTCCAACTAACGCAAACTGGGCTAATCTTGATGGGCCTGCTTTTTCTGTCAACGCTATTTACGACTCTTGTATGTTATATAGAAGAAAGGTAGGTGTGGAGGTTGAGACACACGCTGTGAGTTGGTTCAACATTGAATCATCTTTGCCCCTTGATAACTATGTAATGCTTAATTAAGTACAAGATATAGCATAACATTTTTCATGCGATCATTATGATTAGATGTGGTTATTACGACCTACTTTTGGCAATATTGTTATGCAAATAAAGGACATGGGTCCTACCTACTGCAACTTCTCATACAAACGACAGTAACGTACCGAATGAGTAACGGCCATGACCATTATAATTTCAGATTACTATATAATTTAGTTAAACAGCTACACGCTCTTTTTGTTTTAGTTGTGATACAAATTCATAATATGTACGTACATATACCTTACAACTTCCATAGTTGCATGCTTGATTAATGATATTGAAACTAATTAAGATCGTTAACCCTATCTGATTTTTACTATGGAGCTATAACTCAATGTCATATACAACCAAATGATATTCATATACCATCAAATTGTCATCTCGATCGAGACTATATAGCACATAACCCAAAAAAAATAAAACAAAACTCTAGCATTTTTAACTACTACACATGTTTGTGTATTATTCTCTGGCACGCACGTAATGTTATGACTCAAATATGTAGTATTATAATTAAGTACCATGCTAAAACCGTTGAATCAGTTGGATGAAAGTAACTCAATCTCCTAGTGGAAACATTTATCATGAAAAAAGCAACCATATGGAGTAAAAAAATTCAGCAACTAGATTGAGAAAATATATTGTAACTGTTGAATGATAATGGCCTAGCACCTTCATATGACAATCTGACACCTTAATAACAATGTTGGACCTGAACGTCAACAGGACTCATCACCCATGATTGATTATTCCCTGCAATACATAATTGATCCTTCTCATAGGGCCAGACCCTCCTTCCATGTGTCTCATTAATTTCCTCACAATGTGGCTTTTCTGCGGCAATACACAATCCTAATTACAATAGTCCCTTTACGCCATTGACATTTTTAATCAGTACCTCCATTTTATTGTGTATGGACTATGGAGTGTGGTGTTAGGTCATTATAATCATTGTGTGAGCATTTAAGATCTATACGTGGATGCCTTTAGCAAGGGCTTTTTTGAATGGTTGAGTAAAATTCGGATGTCTTTAACACTACATTAGCTATGAAGCACATTTTAATTATGACAAGCGATTCTTTTTTATAAATATTTTCCCCCTAAGACAAATGATATGTCAAAAACTGAAAATTACTTATAATAAGTGGCACCTTTATTCATTAAACGTGTCTAAGTACTCGTTGCATATTCACATACAGATACACCACTAAAGTTAAACACCTATACTGTTATCCTCAATAAATAAAATTTAATATACAAAAAAAACTTATAAACACATTTAAGAAATCTAACTATTTAATAATTATACTGCACTTATTATATAATTAAAAATATTTATATATGATATCTTAATTATAACTAAAATTTAAAAGGAATTTGAATTTTATTATAATTAAGTTAAAATGTAATATTTTAATTAATACCTTTTATTTTATTAATTTCTACAATTAATGTTAATGTGCAATTTTTATTAAAACAATTGATAAAAGAATATTGAAATATTTTATTTAATGAAAGTACGATTAATATAATTACATATAAATATACAGATATTCATTGAATTGATATGAGCTCACAAGCGAGTTAACTCCACAGGCCAAATTTGATTCATTGTTAAAATAAATATCATATTTATTACTATTATAAATAAAAATATCTCATATAATAATTACAAACAATTTAAGATTCAACTGATAAGCAATTAAGTTCAAATTAATTAAAGGAAGAACTTTTAATATCACGAGTTGAAATTTGAAAAAAGGCCCAATTAATTAAGAAGGTCGACATTTTCAATATCATTAACCAAACTTGTATTTAAAAAACAAAAATGTCAACTTAAAATATCACATAATTTATTATCATGTCAAATGAAACAAGTAAGATTCAACATAAGTAAATTCAAATTCAAATTAATTAATAAAGGAAGGAAGAACTCTTAATATTACGAGTTAAAATTTGAAAAAAAAAAAAAAAGAGGACATTAATTAAGAAGGTCGACATTTTCAATTTCATTAATCAAACTTGCATTTTTAAACACTAAAGATGTCAACTTAAAATCTCACTTAATTTATTAACATATTAAATGAAACAAAACTAGATTCATTTAAACTAATGGAGAAAAAATTACATTTTGAGGGAAACCACTTAAAGGCTAGCTTGATAGACTTTATAATGTATTAAGAGAAATAATCTCATTAAAAGTGATCAATCAATTTTTTTTGACAAATATTAGTTATTAATAAATTGATAAATATCTTACACTAATATCTTGATATAAAATTTTTTTTTAATCTGATATAAAATAATGGAGTCCCACATCAAATATGACCAGGGATCTTATTACTAATTTTAATATCATCACTTAACCAACAAATTAGGAATTTCCAGTTAGGTCGCATTCATTATCTTATTTAGAAATCAGAAGTCAGCACCATGGAAACATACAAACCCGACCAGCTCTTGAGTAGAGTGAAAAAAAGGAGAACTTAATAAAAGAAATTAAAAGAAAAAACAAAAACAAAAATACTCTTCCCAAAATCAAACCCCGTCACGATCAATTAAACGACACCGTAGTTCAGCAGCTGTTCTCGCTTAAATAACCAGAAAACGACACGCCGTTTCTGTCTTCACCTTCATCTTCACTCTCCGCAACTGACCATTGATAAAACCGTTTGTTCCTCCCATTCCCACTCCCAAGCCAAACAAACTAAACTCGCCGGCGATGTTGCCGGAGATTCCACCGGCTCCACCACTGCAACAGTAACCAATCCTTCTCCAGAACCATTACATTAACCACAATGTCGTCGACACCGCAGAGCATAAAGCAGAGAGTCTTCACATGCCTAACCAAACTCTCCGACCGCGACACGCAGTCTCTCGCCGCCGAGGAGCTCGAGTCAATCGCTCAAAACCTCGACGGAGCCACCCTGCCGGTGTTCCTCTCGTGCATGTACTCCACCGACGCCTCTGACAAGCCACCGGTGCGCAAGCAATGCGTTCAGCTCCTAGGGTTCCTCGCGGAGACGCACGGCAACATGCTCGCGCAGTACCTGCCGAAGATCCTCGGCAGCGTCGTGCGAAGGCTCCGCGACGTGGACTCGTCGGTCCGATCGGCGTGCGTGAATTCCATTGCGGCATTGTCGCGCCACGTCAGCAAGCCGCCGCTGAATGGGTTTCTGAAGCCGTTGGCGGAGGCGCTTTTCACAGAGCAGGACCAGAAAGCGCAGGCCGGCGCGGCGATGTGCCTAGCCGCCGCGATAGACGGAGCTCCGGATCCGGACCCGGCCAGGCTGGCGAAGCTCCTGCCGAGGTTCGAGAAGATTCTAAAGCGTGACGGTTTCAAGGCGAAGCCCGCGCTATTGACGCTTGTCGGAAGCGTCGTCGCCGCCGGCGGCGCTTCCGGCCACGTGCCGCTGAAGAGTTTGGTTCCGTGCTTGGTGGAAGCGTTGAGCAGCGATGACTGGGCGACGCGTAAGGCCGCGGCGGAGACTCTCGTGGTGGTTGCTGACGTGGAGAGGAATTTCTTATCGGAGTTCAAGGCTGAGTGTGTTAGAGTTTTCGAGAATCGACGGTTTGATAAGGTTTGTGTGAATTCTGAAGATATTTGTATTTGTTTAATTTTTTGCGGTGATGTTTATTTATGGTAATTCGTAAGTGAATTGAGAGTGCGTGATGTTTTGTTTAGGTGAAATTAGTTCGGGACGTTATGAATCAGATGTTGGAAGCGTGGAAGCAGATTCCTGATGTTTCGGATGAAGTTTCGCCACCTCCTAAATCGCAATCTTCTTCCAAAGGTATTTATTTGATTTTGCCAGTTTTTGTGGTTTAGTTTTTGATCCGAGAATGTGGGTGAGTGTCAGATTTCTATACAGTAATGGAAATACTGGTTGTGTTATCTTCACTGTTGTGGCTTAAAATAGAAAGCATGATTAGGTAAAGCAAGGGTAAGGGAAAATAGGTGATGTTCAATCTGCAGTTGATCGAATAATTTAGTGCGTATTTTACAAGTTGTTGATAAATAAGAAATCACATCTCAGATGTGAAAGCTGCTATGACTATTGGCTTCTCGACAGTGAAAAATCACATTTGGGACATGGAACCAAACATGCTATTATTTGGGTAGTCATTTGGCAATTTGCCAATGTCACATTTGGGATGTGGAACCAAATATGATTAATTTGTTGTGTTGAATTGTCTTTGATTGTTTTTCATAACTGTTTTCTTTCTGGATTTGCGTTTTTGGCTTCAGAGAATGCAAGTGATGTGCGCTATCCCCAAGTCTCTCACAATTCATGTAGTCCTCGTTCAATGATGGCCAATTTGCGGAGGAAATCTACTCCTTTCAGCAGATTCAGTCCAGTAGACAGTTCTGCTAGCGATGCTAAGAATTCGAGTGCTTCAAGTAGTAACAAGAGAAGTTTGTTTGTTTCTCGGAAATTAAACCATAAGAATTGGGATGCTCCAATTTCCATGGCTGATCAGGAAGATCTTCAGGAGAGGGATGGAATTGTTTTGGATAGGAGCAAAATGGATAAAAGCAGAGTTTCAAAGCCAGAAATGAAACAGGCACTGCTAACTAAAAGTACTGAGGATAAAATGCAAAAGTATGGTGGGTCCAAAGCTGGATCTCGTGTGGTTCCATATCATGAAGATGAGAGTCAAGACTCAGTTCCTGTCAGTATTGTCTCTAAAGATCTCCAAAGGAATGAAAAAGAGAGTGAAGATTTATCGCTGATCCGTGATCAGTTACATCTGATAGAGAAGCAGCAGTCAAGTCTACTCGATCTTCTGCAGGTTTGTTCCTAATGCTTAACTTAACACGAAGTTCCCTCAATCAATTCTTTTATCTGTGCCCCTTAATTCTGCTAGTTGCTGGAAGGAAGGTTGGGTAATACTGTTGGTGTTCAAACTTCATCATTTTCCTCTCTTTTTATGTCAATGTAGCATTTGTGCCAATTCTTTAATGACAAACATCTCCAACATGCTCCTCCATATTGTGACAGAAATTCATGGGAAGCTCACAAAATGGAATGCGATCTTTAGAGACTCGTGTGCATGGCCTTGAGTTGGCATTGGATGAGATCTCTTATGATTTGGCTATATCAAGTGGAAGGATGACTAAATCTGATGCTCATGGTAACACATGTTGCATGCTACCTGCAGCAGAATTTTTGAGCTCCAAATTCCGGAGGAAAACACATGGCCGGGATTCAATCGCGCAATTCTCTAGATCAGGTGGCACCCCATCACTTGCTGCCATGAACTACCAACCCGATAGGAAAGCTGAAACTAAGTTGACAAACCACAGATTTAGGCCCGACGGAGGCTTCATCACTAATCCGCTTGCAGAGATTCATACGAATTCGAGGAATTTTGCGACATTGGAGATAGCTTAAATCTTAAAAGCAGGTTAACTTTCTAAATGCCTCTAGATAAGGCATGCAATTTTAGATTAATGATACCAATTGATGCCGCTCTAACTTTCTAATTCCCGTATTTCTTAATTTTTAGCAGATGTGCTGCACTGCAAATTTGATCTTTTGATTCTCAATCAGCTTTGGTGGAAGGACCCTCCTTGATGTGGGTTACGATTCAATCAGGATATATAAATTTGTTGTGCCACTCGAAAATATTCCATTTAGTCATGTTCCAAGTGAAAAAGGCATGAAGCGGGCTAGACCATACATTCTACGTCGCAGCGCAGAAATTCATTGGAATATTCATGATAAATCTTGGGCAAGAACAGCACATTGAAGTGAGTTCACGCTAAATACCACACTATTTTAAAATATGGGTGAATTTGTATATGTACTGATGAGTGACAGGCTGCTTATTTTTTTGATTTTATGATTAAGTATTGCGTTGTATAATGTATTCGAGTTATGTTAAAGGTTCTACAGTGCAATGATTCACCATCGGCATTTCATCATTGGATAACAATGCTTTTGATCTATTATTCTTCCCGTGCTCTCTATTGTGCATTTTGTTTAGCTTCTTTTCCGCTAAGTCAAGATTAGGCCTCTAAAATATTTCGAGGGGAAAGGATCCAATAGCTTCTTGTCATGTGCAAACCCCCATACGGCGCTTTCTAGGTTGTCGCTTCCATAGTTGGACTACTACATTATTCTACTTATTTAAAGATTAAACTTTGGCAAAAAGAATACTTTCACTTTACTAATTAATAATTTGACACTTTAAGTATTTTTAAAATATTACTATCTTTTAAAAAATAGAAATATTACTAATTGACAAATATTTCTACATGTTATGTTAAAAATGTTTTAAAGGTGTATAGTCTTGTGAACTTTTTAAAACAAAATTAAAATAGATTTAAACTTTAAAAAAAATATTTAGCTTGAAAAAGATAATTTCATAAATGTATTTCCTATTTATCAGAAAAATATTTAAATAGAAAATACATATATTAACTTTTATAAATAGGAAATGTAATTTTTTTTCCCTTTTCATTCATGAGTCATGAAACAACCAGACCAAGGGGCCTTGGGCTAGGAGGTGACAACCAATCCATACCCTATCATGATTAAACAAACGTGCTTACAAATTTCAAGCTTCTGCGAGAAAGAAAGAAAAAAAAGGAGAAAGAAATCAATCTGAATCCAAAACTCCAAGCAAATGTGCCAAGCATGTGCCTGTGTATCGTCTTATATAACTAGATGAATACCAACTCTTCTATTAGAAGATGATGACGATGTTGCTTCCATGATGGATTCAATGGAATTGAATATCAAGGCAGGAACAAGTAATACGATACGAATGTTGAAGGTTGTTTCTTCTACTCTACCTGATGAAGATAATCCTTCCTCCCGCGGCAAGAACAAGATAATATTTCTATCCATCCCGACGACCTGACCCTTTCGACCCTTTCCACACTTCATACATTGCTTTAGTTACTCTGGTTGCGTCTTTTAGCTTGAATATTTCCAATTGTTCTACAGTGCTTAACTAAAAAATATTTGGGCTAGAAAGAAACAACTACTATTCAAAAGATGATGTGGTGATTAAGCAGAAAGTTAGTCAAGTCTTAATCTTGTAATCCCAGTCTTAACTGCTCTAATATTTTAATCAACTGTTATAATTTCACACTTTATCCTCTGACGTGCTTCCCGAAACGTAATTGACTATAAATTACATTTTTCATGATTTTGACATTTAAATAGGTGACACATATTGCTTAAATTTTTTAACTTAAAAAGAAAAATAGAATAAATATGTTTAAATATCAAAATGGAAAAAAAAATTCCAGAGTTCACGCCATACAAATTATGGGCCAGTTTGTTTAAGTAACTCTAGTATAAAATGATTTAATTATTACATTTTTGGAGATTTTAAAAAGCCAAAAGTTATGTTGTTTACAATAAGAAATAATCATTTTATTTAAAAGTAATTAATTTTATGAGAAGCTATAACAAGCACATAAAAAATGGTTATTTTTTTAAAAGAAGTGATTATTTAATTAAAAAACCTTGAACAAATGGACCTATATATAAGTCATAACAGATTTTTACAACCCGTATGTTTAACAAAATGCATAAAAAAATATTTGAAATTTAAATGCTACCACGAAAAACTATTACAGCCAGAATAGATACACGGTGATTATAGTCAATCCCAGAAACGGCTCATAATGCAACTTAAACTTACAAGGAAAAAAAAGTTTGGACAAAACTTAAATCAAGTTTCTTGTATCCATACTATCAAATCCTCCATTAAATAATGATATATAGAATTTTTTTTTCAATAATAAATAACTTACACTAAATATATGTAACAATTTTGAACAAAAAATATGTCTTCATATAATCATTAAAGTTGATGGTAAAAATGTAAAAATCTTGATGTAAATTTTGTCCAAAAAATTTAACTCAACAAGTCCATGAGAGAAAAATTACAAGAGCTTAACAAGAAAGAGAACCATTTTTTTCATCTCCAATAAACTGGACTGCAAAATAGCCGTTCAACATTCTTAATACTAGTGTGTTGAATCTTAATTAAGCTTTGTTAAATAAGCTTCATCATATAAATATTTATGGATGAAGTTGTTTCTATAATTGAAAAAGAAATTATGTTAAACTAGTTTTATATAATCTGTAAGTTTTATTTACACTTATCTTGGATAACTTGTTAAAATAAGCTAAAAACAGCTTACGGATATATCATAAGCTATTTTTATAAACTCTCCTAAACACTTTCACAAGTGTTAGTCATAACCTCTTCAAAACACACCCTTATTAAATCAAGCAAGACACTTATTCAAGTTTGACTGGTAAAAGAAATACTCAAATTGACTCAATTATTTAACTGAACCAACTTAAAGTTTAAATAATTTAGCTAAAAATTTCAAAACTTGAATAATTGAATTTGACTCAAACTTGAAGTTAGCTCTCTACTGATTTTTTCTTTAAATAAAACTTTGTTTATTAATTTAGTATTTGACAAATATCTTCATGCTAAAATGTAAAGTAAAATTGCAATAAAACATAATTTTGTATTCATTAAAATAGCTTAAGATTGGAAATGAAATCTTTCATGGTAAAAATACAGAATTTCTTTGAAGAAAATTTAAAATTATCCATTTAGAATATAATTCTTAAAAACTAACATATATCTTACATGATTATAAAAACTAAATATATTTTTTAAGTAAATACAATGAATAAAAATACAACTATCTAAGTCAGACACACACACATATATAAGGTAATAGGGAGCATATTAAGTGAGAACTCTTATTGTATGAAATGAGAACTATAAATCTTTGTCATGCAACCATACATGAATACATGAATAGTTAAGATTAAAAAGTTAGTTAGTGATGAGGTAACCACTTATAAAAGTCATGTGCATTTTTCTTTGAATCTTGATCGTTCAAATATGATCTAATAGTTCTATATTTAAAGTTCTCGTTTCTCCCACTAAGAATAGTTATCCTTTGATACATTCTCTCTCCATATATGTGTATGTTTATAAATATAAAATCTAAAAAGTTTAGATTAGACTCATTTAAACTATCAAAAACCTAATTAAAAGCTGTAGTATATTTGTTCATAATGAGGTATTTAATGAGCTAAACTCAAATAATTCACCAATAACTAAGGTGATTGACACCCCCTACTCAATATAACTCCATTGTCTACCATCGTATGCTGTATATGACCAGAAGTAGATTCCATGAAGTACAAAATATAACACGTAAACAAATAATAATGTATAAGTACAATGTATCAAAAACGACTATCTACTTATGTTAATTAAGTAGGTTATTACTCATGATTTGCTATTCAATTATTGGCCAATCAAGTGAAAAATTGTAGGAAAGAAACTCACATTATATTTCTACACAACATGATTTGAAATTTAAGATGGTGGGCTTATGAGATCAAGTCATGGTGCTTGCTCATCAGTATCTTGTTTGTCGAGTTTCTGCACAAAAGCACCAAAGTGACCAAACATTAGGTGAAGTCGTTAAGATATCTCTGCTCAAGTACATTTAACAGTAAGATCAAGGCATCATAACAAAATCCATAATATGATAACATAAATACAACACAATGCATTATGCTACACTTAGCCAATGCCAACACAAAGACATCATAACAAAATCCATAACGATTAATTTGAATAAATAACAACATTATACAATAGGAAGCAACAAATAATTTATGCGCCTCCATATTCTCAAAAGGCTACAAAATGCGTTTTAGAAATTGAATAAACAGGAATTGCATAAAACAGGAACGATCGAGGAAAAGCAAACACAACGAGATGCTAGTTCGAGAATTGATTTTGAGTTCAAAATTGATTTTACATAAATTTTGAATCTACAATTGATTCCGAGCTGAAACAAACAACTTTAGGTAACTATTGCTTTGGATAAAAAAAATATACCGAGCTTTACTCCTAACTTGTGCTTGCCAACACTCATCCAAATAAGCACATAGGCAGCAACGAATTGAAGCAGGAAATGTTCATTGATTGGACACAATCATGGATTGAGTTGAAAGGTATTACACAAACAGTACAAAATTAGACTGATCGAAGCAAGAAATGTAATATATGAAATAGTTAATAAGCAGAGTAAGAAAGGAGTACGGTTTGAGCATTGTGCCAAGAGAGGCCTCTATAAACGTTGACGGAGAAGGTTGCAGTGAGGTAAACGGTGGCGACTCCGAGAGTGGCGGTGAATGCCTTGAAAGCATAATCCCCAACCTTACCTGCTATTCCCATTCTCACCCAACTCCACTACCACTAGGGTTTCCACACTTCCCCCTCTATTCTATTTTCTGTTTATTTCTATACCCTAAAATATTTTTTTGAAAAAATATAATAATACAAATTCATCTCAGACAGATCACGACGTTTAACTTATAACTTTTAGTTTTAATACTTAATTTCTTTTTTATCATTAAAATATTTATTCAATTTTTTAAAAAATTTGTTATTTTATAATTTTTAACTATTTTAATAATTAATTTTATCAAATATTTTTAATTTAATAAGTTAAATTAAAAAATTTCAGCATTTAATTAATTTTTTAACTAATTTTGTTAAACATAATTTGATATAGAAGAATGAGAAGGAATGAGAGTATGATGAATGAGAAAAACAAGAAATTGAAAGTAAAGTTTCTTGCTATAGATGAAAAAGAAAAAAATATTTGTATTAAAGTGATTAAATACGTAATAAAAGGGGAAAAAACAAAAAATTAAGCATTTATATAATTGAGAATTAAAACAGAAAAAGAAAAACTGCAGACAAAACGGCTCCAGCAGAAACAACTGCACAAGTGATCAAGTGTTTAACAGCATTTTCTTTTTATGTTTAGTTTACTAACGAATCTTGCATCCATAATCTATCCATAAACTGATAACAGTCATCCCAAATCGTTGCAAGAGATTAGCAGCTAACTTAAAAACGAAGTAAGCCGAAAGGGAATACAGCTATAATGATCAAAGTCCGGCAGAGGTTTTTGATTTGCTTGTCATGGGTTCCATGGGCTTATTTTAATGAGCCCCTTTTTCTTTACACTTCGGACACAATTAAGATGAAAAGAAATAGGAAAATGAAATATAAAAGTTATTAATTTTTTAAAAAATAATAGTTTATGCATTGATAGTTAGTGTAAAAAGTTTTTTTAAAAAAATTTTTATGTATTGTTAATATAAAAAATTTTACACAATCATTTAATCACAACTCATCATATAAGATAAATTTGTTAATTTTTAAAATAATTATCTTAAATCAATTTAAATTATAATTTGTAATTGAATGACAATATAAATCTATTTTATAACATTAGTGCAAAAATATTAAACTTTTTTTGAGAGAAAAATTTTATCATATGATAAATTTGTTGATTTTTAAAATAATTAATTTAAAGTAATTCATACGATAATTTATAATTAAATGATAATGTAAATTATATTACACCTTTGATATACAAACATTATAGTCTTTTTTTATTTGTTTACATCTCAGTGGAAAAGAAAATAGGAAATTTACAATGAGACCTACAAGGAAATAGGTTCCTTCCTTTCTTTTTTACGGGAAAATAGTAGTCATTCCTAAATATTAATTTGTCATGAAAATCATCCACGAAGAGTAAAGAATAATATTTCATCAGACCTGGTATTTGAACATTTAAATAGTAAAAATACCTACTTAATACCTGTTATTATTCTTTATATGATCTTCTTGTCACGTCAAATAATCAATTATATTAATCACTTACATTTCTTTTCTTTTTTTTTATCTCTTTCTATGTTTTTTTAGCAATTTTTTTTCTTATTTCACTGAAATTCAAATGTTTTTGTTTTATTTTTGAAAGTTAAATGTTTCTATAACATAATAATAATAATAATAATAATAAATAAATAAATAAATAAATGGATAATTTTATATTAAGAAAAATCTTTTGTATAATTTTTTTACACTCATTCAGATAAGTAATATTTTTTTCATACTTTATCCATCAAGTCATAAATAACAGCACTGTAATGGGATTTAAAGTGAGAGGAGTAATTGAATATAATGAGACAAGACTTTATTGTTTATTGTTGTATAGTGACATCACCAAGATATAGACTTCAAAAACCTATTTGCACCCTCTTAAAACAGATTTGTTTGATTTTTTTGGATAAAGTATTTTAGAAAAAGTTACATTCTTTTACATCTATTCCTTTACATTTTACTATTTTATATTCTTAATGATGAAATTCATTCTGATTATTGATTAGTTAACATAGTAAATCAGTGGTCCAATCGATAGATCAATAATTGATACGTATTTGACCTAATATATATTAAAATTCAAAATTATATATTTATCTTTTATATATAAATATATAACTAATATTATTTGAGTAAGAAAAGTTCATCCATACTCAAAAATTCAAATTAAAAAAAAATTCAAAAAGAAATTCAATTTTTTTAAAAAATTGTTGGATTGGACTGGTATATCCAATGATCAACCCGATCGAATTTGACCAGATCAATTGTGTAATCAACCTATAACACTGTTCCTAATCCACATTTTCTGTTTTTTATATAATTGTTATGTTCTTCTTTTTATAAATTTTGCCATCATTTTTCACTTTTACTTCATATTATGTTTTTATTGTTCCTAGATTAATGTTGATTGTGTGTGTAAAATTATTACCTGTTATTAATCGTTAACTTCTTTAACTTTGGATTTTTTTATTTGCTTTTTAGTATTTATATGTATAATATAAATTATTTACTTTATATTATAATATTAATATTTAAAACAGTAGTCATCCCACTAAGAATTTCCAGAGTTAGTAGTTACATTTCGCTATCCAAGATGTCAACTATGATTCAAATAACACATTTTTTCTATTCTATTTTTCTCTTATTTTTTCTTCCTATTTCTTTCTTTCATATTTCACTCCTAATCCATACAAACCATTAAACAATAAAATGAATAAATTGGTATCAAGGGAAAGTAGTATAAATTGTTTAAATAATACACTAGGTTGGTCTTTAAGACTATGAGTACTGATTAATTTAATTTTTTTATTACAAATGTATTATTTAAGATTAACATCATCTTAGCTATTGATGTTTAATACCTAACTTACAAAAATAAAGATTAAAATGATCAACATTTAATAATTTTAGAAAACAAATGACTTTTTTATGGTAATTTTAAAGATTAAATTATCTGGTACTCACAAGATCAAAAGCTAACTCGATGTATTTCGAAAGCTTAAACTTTACGTGCAAGAGTCTACAATTTTATAGGAGTTACCCGATTCTTTTCTATTTTTACTCACGGATGTCATTATCACAATACTTTCATAAAAAAATAAAAACAGAAAATGAACAGGATTCAAACCTGCTGAAATCTCACCCTACTCGCGTAAATATTTCAGACCCCGTTCTCTGCCTTGTTATCGATTCGCTGGTTATAACTTATAAGCAACGGTCAGCAAAACACAGCCTCATTGTACAGTACTACTTATAAAGCAAAATAACCAAACAAAGAAAAAAGGAAAATGAAAGGGCACCTACTCTTTGAAGGCAAAATAATTAAAAAGCAAGCAATATAAAATACTATCATCAGCAAAATTTGTATTGCAAACAAGACCCCCAGAAAAAGGGTAGCAATAGTATATATAATTTATGTTTTTATATAATATAATGCTGGAAATTTCTAAGCAAAGGATGAAAGAAAAGTTGATATATATTATGGTTATAGTAATAATTTACTATTAACATATTGCTCTATCAACGTAAAGCATCCTTGAAAAACTCCACCTCCGGAAACAATAGCATTGGACTGTGCTTTGAGTCTCTTACCAACTCATCAGAGTAATAGATGGATCTAGTGCCACCATTTCTTCTCAGACAAAGATATTAGCTGCCAATCAAATTGAAGAAATATATTAGCTTCATCCCCATAGTTTTTTAGATGGCAAACATCTTTCTAGTACTAGCAAGCAAACCTTGTTTTGTGATACCATTTAGTGCGTGTTTGAATGAGTGTTAACAAAATTAATTTTGAAGTGATGTTTGAATGTTTTATTATCAAATCAAGTTAAGAGTAAAACTTAGTATAATTTTTTTTATCTAATGCAAAAACTACTCAAAGTTGTTTCAACTCAAAATCAATTTTGCGTCCAAAATCAATTATGAAATCTTGTCGAACGTGAAACCAAACATGTAATGTGTGTTTGGTTTTCGTTTGAAGACTCGCGTTTATCCATGTCCAACCTGAAGCTACATAAAGTAGCTTCTGAATTTCACGTAACTTATGCGAGTTTAAAGTGAAAATGTGGAACCAACCATGCAGGTAAAAACTTATCTGAAATCAATTATAGACTCGAAATCAATTCCCTAATGTGAAACGAAACACACACTATAGCTGAAAACAAGAGCATTTCCAATATATAAAAATACACAGTTCAAATATGCATGTTTGTTATACCGTTTATTTACCAATTCACCCTTTAGTAGTTAGATGAACTTAATTCAAAGTCAATAAGAAGCTTGCTTCCACAAAATCAGGGACCCATCATAAAAATTACAATAATCAGATGTCAGAACCAGAGGCAAGTATTTGATATTTGATATGGAAGTTTGCTAGCAGAATGATTAACACAAACAATAACAATCTCTAGCCTGATAGCAGAGTTTCTATTTTAATTTCAATTATATGGGAATATAATGTAGAACCAAGTGCCAAAGGTCATTTTGGGGAAGAAAATGCAAAAATACGTAAAGTGGAAATTTCAATGCTACTATGGAGAATCTACGACTACTTTAACTATAAAGAAGGTCAGTGCATTTGGAGGTCCATACTTCACACAAAAGTAATAATAAAAAATGAAGAGATTGCTAGAAACATAGAATGAACCCAAATCATTGCTAGCATTAAACAATTCTAGGAATTTAAAGCAAAATGGTGGACAGATTATTTTTGTAATATACAAAAAGGAGAGATACAAATGCTAGAGGATAAGAAGTCCTTAAAAACTAAACAAAGAATGAAATGGGGGGAACACAAAATGATTAAGAACACGATATACATGTAAGTATGAAACACAGCATGCCTATCTCTGTAAATCTACCAAAGACACCTCCTGAAAAGTTCACTAGCAGAACAACACAAAGAAGCTAAGTGAACTACTCAGTCCAAAAATGAACTTGAGCAGCAATACCATAGTGAACTACTCTAGAATTTCTTTCCAACCATATACACAAAACAACTGCAAATAGAGAATAAAGCTAAAGCCTTTTAGCGTCTCTATTGGTGTCAAAACCTATAAAATTAACACAAGAACTAGAAATCCATGGGGGAAACCCGATCTTCACTAACAAATAATGGAGAGAAATATACCAAGGTCAGCTTAGGAAGATAATACATTATAGAGTAAATTATACGGACCTCCCTTGAGGTTTACACTTATTACACCTGATACCCTTCCATTTTTGAACCCTAAATAAAACACCTTAATTTTTTAGCTTGCTTTCATTACACCGGACCCTTAAACATAAATGGCATTAGGAACATTAGCAGAGATGTGTCACATGAGTTGCACATGATTTTTAATGAAAATTTTTGTTCAAAATGCCATTATCTTCCTCAACTAAACCCCTTTTATCCCCACCCCATTCTCTTCAAGTTACTACTGAAACCAAGCACCAGATTCTCCGAAACCAGAATTCACACTACCACACACCAGAATTCATCTCCAAAGAAAACATTCTAAACCAAAAAATTTACCAAATCAGAAGAAATGAACAACAAAATCATACCAAATCAACCAACACTTTCAACAACGACTACAACTTCAGAACCACAAAATCATACCAACACTTTCAAGAACAACAACAAAGACTACAGCTTCATCAAAATCAATCTCAAAACAGCAGCAGCAACAACATGGGTCTCACTTGCGTGATGAAATTGATCAATTACTCCAAGCCCATGTACCAAATTTTCCTCCGTTCAGATTTCAGTTTAATAAAATGAAGAAAGAGTGAAACAAAAAAGGGGGTTTTATTTTAATTTTTTCATTAGAAGTTTTAGTTATTTTAGGAGTGAAAGGAATGATGACTGTTGTGTGAGAATATCAGGGAGAGCAACTGGGAAAGGACTTAAGGAATATCTGGAGAATTCCACAGTAGTTCAAAAAGAACTTGAATAAAGTTACAATCATCAGTTCAAGAATTTTCTTCACCAAACATAGGAGTATGATAAGAGTCTTACAAAATTACCACTTATAGAAACTATGTGTACATTTCTAATTAGGTATTCCAAAAATTTACTAAAGATCAGTCAAGACTCAAGGTAGTCAATCACCCTTGTCAGCAACTAACAACATAACTTCTACAATGCTATGACCACGTTTGAAAAAGAGAAGTAGTTTATTTAACTATGATACACAATCACAGTTTGTACATGCATGGATAGGCAAAGAGAAACATGCATAACTGCATACTCAAAACAGGGAAAGATAGAAACAATCATTTGCAAATCACCAACCTGACGAGCAACTTGTGCTAGTCGCCGGCTGTCCCGAGATGATTCAGTCATTGTGCAAGATTTCTCAGGCTCCACATGACCATCTTGCTTCTCTCCACACTTTTTCTTTGAACTGGTATTATCTTGAGAGCAATCTACATCATCACAGCTAACAGCCTCCTTCTTACGCTTTCTACAGAATGTGTACTTAAACTTATCACCTGTAGATTGATTAGAAACCTTCTCATCTAAATCAGATACTTTTGGATCCATTTTATCCAGTGACCCATTAGATGCCTCAACATCTTTACAAGCCGGAACCTCCACACTTTCAGCAGACAAAGTCTCTTGTCTTGTTAAATCTGATTTATCCAACGGTTCCTTGTCATCTTTAGTTATGTTCCAAATACTGCAGGCTTTAAGAAAGACTTCCCCATTTTCAGTATTGCTATGAGGTCCTGATTGCTCATTCGTTGCAGTTGTGTCCGTTGGTACATCAGCAAAAGGAGACATTAGATCCTTCTGAGCTTCATTTTCACATGTCATAGAAGAACTCACCCTTGAGGGGTCATCGTTATCCAATACAAGTGTAGAATCTTTGGCACCAGACAGATGTGATTCTTTATTTGTTTCCTTAACCTGGTTAGAATGTAATTTAGATTTAATAGCATTCCTTTTCCCAAATTTTATCTTTTTTCTTTGAACTGGAACTTTGACAAGGTCAGCATCTTCTTTCACCACTTTAAGTTCATCTGGTTTCTCCTTTTCAGAAATAGTATCAGCTTTCGCATTAGTTGATACTGTCATTGCTTTACCTTCTTCATGTACACTGACTACCATTCCATTCTGTACATTCTCTAAGTTTCCTGAAACAGACATATTTCCATCAAAAAGGCTTCTTTCAAATGCATGTATTCTCTGAGTGCATCCATTTCTGTAGAGCTTGGGCTCTTTCCTCCTAATGACTATGGATGCAAAATCTGGATTATGAATGTAGCAGTTGTTTGCATGATCATGTGACCCACAGAACTTACTGCTATCATTTGATCCATTTACAACTGGATTCCTATTGTCAGAAATAGAGACAGATTCAAACTGTAAACCAGGTGCAGAATATACAGATCCATCATAAGGATCAAGTCTGTTCTCTTGCAGAAAACTTTCCTGAGCTTCAATTTCAGCCCCTGTGTTTTGTTCAACTGGGGGATGCATTTGGTGTTTTGTCACATTCTCCATCTCAGCCTGGGTTTCTCTCAACTCTGCCCTTAGATCTCTAACTATTTCCTCAGCTTCCTGGAGCTGAGCTTCAAGCTCCTCAATCTTCTTCTGCTGATTCAATGACATCAGCTCCGCTTCACTGACCTGTAAGATTGCCATTAATCAGACACAGTAGGAGATAAGAGACAAGACAAATGATTTAACTTAGAGCACTACATTGGTTGGGTGGCCTATTAATAACTGTTATGTGAGCATGTGACATGTGCCATAACGGTAGTAATCTCCCAAGGTGCTGATAAAAAAAATAAATAAATAAATCTCCCAAGGTTGAAAAGCAATTGCAATATTGCATTTGCTATAAGAGAGTTGAATTTTGGCTAAAAAACTGAAACAATAATACAATGTATATCTCTTTACACGATTCTGCAGCTATGAAACAAGTTTAGCATGCAAAAATATGCAAACATGAAAAGTATCCAGCAATAATCTTTTGCCTACAGTCACAAACAACTCAGCTTCATTCTCAAACCAGATGTACGTGTAAATTGGCGAGTTAGGCAATTGCAGAAGTGCCAGTTGATCCCTCTGACACCAAGTCACAAATATATCACATACTTTCTCAAATGTATACATACTTTCTCAAATGTATATTGATTGCATTCCTTTAATGACCACAACAAATGTCACATAAAAAATATAGTCAACCCTTTTAATTTTTAGCAAGAATTAAACAACCCTTTGTTTCGAAGATGAAAAACACAGTAAGAATCAATGATTGAAAACTTTAAAAGACAACAACGTGACAATTCTGAAGAACTCTTTGGCCAGCGATGTTCAAAATGCCTAATACTGACGATATGAATGGAATCACAGGTTAAACTTAAATAATACTTTCATTCAAGCATAACCATTACAAAGGCAACCCACATTTAAGCAATCGTAAGGCATTTCAAGTACTCCACAAAGAAATAATCCATCTCCATTATCTGAAAAATTCTTTTTTTTTCCTCTCACCCATTTGCTAAGAATTTTACATTGAACCCCACATAATGATGCAAGCAATTAGCCAGCAATCTGAACCAACCCAGTAAAACGGGAATCTCAAAACATTCTTGATTGAGTAAGAAAGAACACACACGAAACCAACGTCACAAAGCACAAGTAGGGTAATAAACTCTGAATCAAACACACAACAACTCCAAGAAAAAACAAAAACGAAGCGAAAAGGGCAAAAAGATATAAGATTTTTTTCAAAAAAGACCTCTTTGGGAGACAGTGATTGTCAAACCTTAGAATCGAACATTTGTTTGAGTCTGAGAAGCATCCGAAGCGCCTCTTCCTTAGTGGAAACAAGTTCCTGCTGAAAGCGCGTGGCTTTCCGCTCCGACACCATGATACGAGCCGCCGCCTCCTTCGCCGTGTTCAGGATGATATCGGCGTAGGCCTTCTTCAACGCCGTCAATTTCTGATCAAAAACGCAAAAGCACACAATGAAAACCCAAAACACCAAACGCGCCACAAATGACAAACAGCCCATCCCCATTACCCCAGAGAAAAAGAAACCGAACCGATGATGTACCCCGTACAAAACAAAAAAGAACAACAACAGAAAAAGAAAAAGAAAAAACCGCGGTTGGCGGCGGGAGAAGCAGTTGAAAAGGAACGGAACTGAAGAGTTAACCTCGGAATCCTCCATTGTTGTCTAATGCATCCGATAGTGGGTGTTGTATGGTTCAGTTTTGAGACCAAAAAGAAGAACACGAACAACAACAGAAAGAAGTGAAGAAATGATGGGATGGGAGTTTGAGTTGCTTTCTTTCTTTCGTTATTCCTTCCTCTTCTCACAGTGGGAGGGAGCTGTGTGTGTCTGTTAGGAAGTGAGGGGTGGAATGACTAGATTGCCCTCCGCGTAATAACATTACAATTTTACCACGTCGCAATCACAAACCGTAACACGGGAGAGGGGCCCGCTGTTCGCTTCGCTTCTCTTCTCCCGTTTTATATTTTTCCACAGTGGACCCCTGTCCTCTGCTCTGCTCTGCTCCACCACCTCCATCTCAGATTGCTAACGTAGACCGATCCATCAAACTAGGGGACTTAAACGCCACCGTTTTTGGTTTTAGGCCCCCGCTTCAATGCAAAATCTATTGTTTCTTCTTATCCAAACGTTTTTATTTTTTTAAGTCACACATGTATCTTCTACTTTCAAGTTTCAACACTACTTGACTCGAATAGAGTTTGACATTTATTTTTTACACTCTCCTTATTGTATTCTATTATGTATCTCACATTCTATTTTGAAAATTTTATTTTTAAATATAAATTTATATTTTGAAATTAATTTTTTGAAATAAAATGAAAAAATGCATAGAATTGTTATATGTCTCAAAATAGGTAGCAAAATCAACTATCCAACCCAATGCAAACTGACCAATATGAGTTGCGGGCTATAATGAGGACAAAAAATCCACATTAATTTGGACCTAAATAGTCAAGCCCAACACCTAGGCAAAAATACCAAAATGGGATTTTTTTTAATAAATAATTTTTGGTATTGTTTGAAAAATATTTACGAAAATGAGACTATCAAACACGCCCAATTTGCGCGTGATTCAATCGGTCTTTAATTCGGTTGCTAACACCTTTTGTGCAGAATATTGTGATTTTTTATTTTTAGTTTGCAACTACAGTATTCCGTCTCTATTGCACTCATAACTTTGGTCTTTGTTTCAGTCGCTAACAGTTTTGCGACGAAATATATTTGTCGTTAACAATATTCTGTTTAAAAATATTAGTGATCGAATTAGTGATCGAATTAGCGACCGAATGATTCACACCCAAATTGGACGTGTTTGACAGCTCCATTTTCATAAATATTTTTGAAACAACACCAATTTCATAATTATTTTCTAAAAAAAACACCATTTTGATGCTTTTGTCCCAACACCTATATAAGTTTGACTTTTGGGAGCTTTTAACAGATTTTATGGACTTAGAGCACATTTGGTCATGATTGGGTCAAACTAAAAAAATCTTATTTAATTTGGGTTAAAACATATACTTTTGATCTTAAATATAAGAAGAAGAAAAATATGTCAAGTTAACTAAAAAAATTAATTAACTATATTTAATGGCATTACTTTCAATTAAAAATAGTAATTTTTTATCAACTTACCATTCATTGAAACTTAATTTTTAAAATAAGAATTGAACCTAACAATTCAATTAAATAAATGATATTTTAGAGATAATAGTACTAAATAAAGTATAATTAATTAAATTTTTCTTATATTTAAGACAACAAAAAATATTTTCTTCTTATATTTAAAAACAAAGAAAATAAATCTAAATCCTATATTTCATCATGTGATTTTAAGTCGGCTGGACTAACTCAACCAATTTTACCACCTCTAATTTGAAAGTTCTCTCACCTATTATTTACCACAATGTATAAGATGAAAATATTTGTTTTCATATTTATATTAGATGGTTATGAAAAAAAAATATTTAGGTATATTTTAGTTTCAAGAAAGCCACATTTCCGTATTCAACAATCTTTTTATTCTCGTGAAGAAAGGATAAGAAAGTTAGATTCTCATGTAATGGGATAAGTTTTATTGTGAAAACTCTAATATATCCTCACTATGTAGTATCTAGTACCATTGTCATGTATTATTCTTAGAAAATATTAAAAGTTTCCCAACAATTTTTAGTTATTAACCAGAAATATTTTCTTAAAATATTTCAAAACATCATTCCCGTCATTATATTTTTTAGAATGAAATATCAAATCATGCAACAAATACCTCTTTAGATTATCAATGTAGTTAATTTGATTGGAATTTGACTCTATTTTTTTCAAGTAATATTAGTTTGAGTCTTATAAATAAAAAAAATATAATTAAAAAAATCACTAAAAATGATCAACTAGATTTAAAAAAAAA
>PYAF01005012.1:651675-677141 GCA_007407185.1 Glycine tomentella
CGAAAATGAAAATTATTGAAAAAAAATATATAAGTTTAACTTATTATTTAATGAATCTCACGCATAATTTTATATTTTAATAAATTTTAATCAACAATAAAAGTATATTACTAACACTCTTTTATCTTAAAATTAGGAAAGTGAATATTCTCTTCTGATATTACCAAAACATGATATTATAACCCTTAATAAGTCTTATTAATATCATATGTTTCTATTGTAAACTAAAAGTTTAAAAGAATAAAAAGTGTACCCTAAAAAATAATAATTAGTAAAACTATTATACTTGACCAATTTTTGCTTCAGTATGGATGATCTTTCCATTTCTATTGTTGGAAAAAAAACACACTCATATATTTATTAATAAAAAATTACATAATTAAAACCAAGAGTTAACATCATAGACAAAATAATAAAAATATCACAAATTTGATTAACATGATTCACGTTTTCATCCTTATATTCATGATCTTCTCTCAATAATTTTTTATAACAAGTTGGACAAACTTGCAAACTTCTCCTTCACATGACCCCCTCTCTTACTTAGGTTGGGTAATTATTTTCATCCTAAAATCTTTATATATAGACCTAACATCATAATTTTTAAAAAAATATTCTTTAATTTATAAAATATATCTTGAATAACATCCTAAAAATAAAATAATATATTTTTTAAAATTTAAACAATATTCTAAAGATTTAAAATTACAAATTTAAATTATTTTCCAAAAGAAACCAAACTTAACCCAACATTGGCGCATGTCAAAAAGTGGCATTAGAAATTATTTTACTAGCAATATAAGTTTTTTTTCCTCACTTTCTCTCTAAATAAATAAAAGAAAATAACCATCAAATACGCGAATTACTAACACGTGATTTTTTAAACTTTCTTTCCATAAAAAAATTCCAAAATTTAATAATTTATTCCAAACAGTTAATTACTTTTATTTTCTCATTTTATTCCTAACGGATAATTTAGTGTCCTTTTTTTAATAATATTCACACTTTCTTTACTCTTTAATTAGGTATTCTCATACGTGCATTCGCATACCATTATTGTAACTAGCCCCAAAAAAACGCACCTCTCGATAGTTCATACTCTGTTTGTATTTTATATATTTTTATACTTTATCTTCTTAATCGCTTATATCTCTTAACCCACTAGTTTTTGTTTCTGAATTATTCGTTGTATTTTTTCAAAATAAAATTTTAATAATTAAAAGTAATCTTGTATTAGGATTAGACATGACAACGGAGCGACCGGCAACGGAGCGACGGATATTGCATTTCCTTCCACCTCTGACTTTGTAACTGTCCCTGACTCCGTCCCCAATTCCCATTGATGTTGTTAAAAATATATGTCCATCCTAGTCCCTGTTGGGGTTGGGTTTTCCCGTCCTGTCCGACCCCGTTAATATTGATTAAAATTTTTTAAAAAAATTAAAAATATTGTAATTTTTGTTATTGAAAAATAGGACAAAAAGACTAATTATGTAACAAAAAAAATAACAAAAATAAATTTAAAATATGGGATCATAATTTAAAAAATTGATGCTTTTTTTCTTTTAATTTTTGTTTATTCTTATGTTTGCATTATAGGTGTAGTGAGTAATATTATGCAAATGGCAGCAACAAATTGTATTCTGCATCTCTAACCTTCCACTAAATCGTAGAATACTACAGAGGATTTTCTGCGCCAGCTAATGGCCTTTCTTTTTAGTCTAATTGCATCTTTTATCCCTTAGCACAGATTATTGGGTTAGATCATATCATCAATACCTGTTGCATCTTTGTGTTTTTGTTTGACAATAATCATAAAAGGAAAGAATACTATTTGGATGAAGTTATTTGAGTCCTCTTAAGATCAAATTTCAGTTAGCAATCTCTGATGAGTCTTCATATTCCTGGTGCAAAAGTTCTAAAACAATAACAATGTAGCATTATCATTCTATCATGCTTGGTCTAATTCCTTCAAATACAAATTAAATGTCAATTAAATAATTCAAAAGTATTTCCTTCATTTTACCCTTTCAGGTGATAATGGTGAGAATTACAGAGAGAGTAATCAGCACTTACTTTGCCAGATTATACCCTAGTCAGGTTTTGAAAACTTTTCAATTCATAAATGATAAAAACACCTCTATCTTAAGGTCTTTCATTCATAAAACTTAATAATTCCTTCAGCCAGGGAAAACTGATCTTATCAGTGTGGATGCCCGTCCCTCAGATGCCATTAATGTTGCAAATAGATTCAAGGTATGAATTCTATGGTGACACTGCCAATATTTGTTATAAAAATTTATGTTTTGAACAAGAATCAACAAAAACTATAGCACATCTATTCTTATGTAAAACTCCTACTCTCCTAGTTAAATGCATTTTGCACAATGATATGAGACAAATCCACTTGTATGATTTTAAAGTTGATTTGTGAAGGCTCCAATATATGTAATTAAAGAAATTGTTTTCACGGATGCTATCAGAATTGGTTATGGAATGGGCGGAGTGTGTAATAAAAAGGCTATTTATGATGTATTGCTTGACAGGTATTGCATAGTTATTGACTTATTTTGTAAAATGTGTCATCTTTGCCATCATAGATTCTGTGTACGATCGTCACTGCAAGATCGAACCCCTTCCTTTACATTCTTATTTATCATCAGTCTAAACGTTATATGTTGCCTCCAGTGCTGTAGATGGTCCAGATCAAACAAATGACCTACTTACATCCCACACATACTCAACTCCATTCACAGCAAATCACAAAAATCGAATTAAAAAAAAAAATCGACATCTTCGAAAAGCAAATCGAAGAACCAATGCGAGGAGACAGAAACAATGCCTAAAGTGAGAATGCTACGCCATCGGAAAGAAGAAACAAAACACAGCCGATGTACCTGCAGTGTGCTTCACTTGACGGAGGATACTGAGCTTGAAGCACGTAACAACGTGTGTTTAACGTTTTTGAGTTAATCGTCAACTACATAGATCGGCGGCGGTAGCAAGGAGAGATATCTGGATCTAGTGCGGGGAATCAACAGAAGGAGAGGAGATGGTGAAGCGACTTTGGGTTTTTGGAAATCGTCGACAAACAGATCGGCAGCGGTAGCGCGGAGAGATCTCCAGATCTAGTGTGGTGTGGTTGCCGTTGGCCTCCTGGCTACCAGAAATTAATTGAAAAAAGGGATAAAAGATTGACACCGCTGCCGGGAATCGCTTCCAGCCGGCGACGAACGGCGGAGAGAGAGGTTGTGGAAGGTTGGAAAAGGTATTTGATGGGTAAGGTGTAGGATAAAATTTTATATCTTAAATCAATCTAAAGGGTGTAAATAATGGTCCACGGTAGAACACTTAGTTCGCTTATCCACGCTAAATGCTCTCATTGCTATAAGCCTACAATGCAATACCATCTTCGGCGGATTTTAATAAGAAGCGTAAATTACGACTTTCAGTGAGGCACAAATTATCACCGTAGGATATATTATTAAAAAATTTAACAGATGAGATATATTACTTGCTCATCGGAAAAAATTATGATCCTCTTTTTTGTGTTATTACGTGAACTTATCCCCATTTTTGTTTTTTTAATTCATCAATCATGCTCGGTCCCCATTGGTCACCACCACCAGGCTCTTATATGCTAAATTGCATTCTATGTCTGTTTATGACATGACCAAGAAATACATCTAGTAGATTCTATCTTTCACACCATTCTATTATTCCTTTCTTCATTTTAATTTCTCAATTCATTTCAAATTTTAAACCAAAATCATTTCTCAAATTTCAAATTCCATAGTTATCGCGATGCTTCATCCACGACAACGTCGTCCACGACAGAAAGGGAGAAACATAAAGCGCAAAACATGAATCAACAAACACAAATAAAGATCTAGTTTTTTTTCTTGGTTTTGCACAACCTCCACAGTCTCCATTCCATGTTTCAACCCCAAATTCCAGATCTGACTCCCAAATCAAATCTTCAGTTTGTCTGATGCATGCAATTCACATAAAATGAAACAAAAATAAATAATAAAGAAGAAAAAAGTCAGATAAGTATAATCTAATTGGAGAATCCAAACGTTCTCCTCTGAAAATGGCACCCAAAGATCAGTCGTTCACCTCATACGATGTATTGAACGATTTGCGTGAAGTGGAGGAAGGAGCATCAGTGACAAAGAGCGGGAGAGGATGATGCCGAGGAGTGGAGTGGATCGGCAAAAAAAATCCAAAAAACCCATAAGAATGAAGAACAAAGAAGAAGTACTGTGGTTGTGAATGAAGAGAGCGTTGAGGAGGAAATGGTCACTGTGAAGTAGATCGGAAAAAAAATAGAAAATAAAAAATATTTTTTTATAGTTTTATTTAATTTATATTTTTTTTCTTCCGATTTCAAACATGCTGTAGCCTATGAAAATCCTGGTACACATAGAGGGAGGGAGAAAAATACTACTCGAATCCGCCACCATCTTCATTCTTTAGTCCACTATTTCAACTTTTATCATTTGAGGATATTTTTTTAAAAAAATATTAAATAAAAATGTTTTTTAAATTAATTTTCATTTAGTGTAAAAAGTAGTTGTGATTCTGTAAATAGAAGTCATCAATTTTTATAATTTCTTGTGTAGAAATCGTATAAGATTTATAATTTATGTTTATAAAATCATAATTATTTTTATGATTTACTCTAAATAATAATTAATTTAAAAATTTGTTCCTATTTGATATTTTTTTTAAATATCCCCAAAGGTTAAAAAATTCCTATTCAACTCATACATGAAATATTTACGACTAAAATATGTGTTTGAATTAAAATTAAAATTATGTGAATGAAAAAAAAAATAGGCGTTTCAATCTAAAAATTTCAAAGTAATTGTGTTATAATTTTCATCTGAAAGTTAGTTGGTATTGAATTCAATTGTTTTTCAAACACACATTAAATCAGAAGCAACATGATTACACTAACATTCCAAATAACATAGTCGGTGATAAATTGCTATATATGTGCATTTAATATTTATTTATCCGGAATGAATTGAGAAATGTTAATGTCATTCTCTTTTAACATTTTTTTTATATATATTTTATTAGTATAAATTAACTACGGTACTAGAAGGTCTATAATATTTATACGTTTTACTCAATCAATCGATATAAATCTTATAATTATTTTTTTATGTTTTTATAATTAACTATAATTTATTAAAAAACATTAATTTTAATAAGTCTCACTTCTTTTTTTAATGATCTTCTGTTAAATATACTAAAATTAATAATTTTTAATAAATTTTAATTAATTATATGAATAATGTTATCATCACAAAAGTGTAATTTTACACTAAAATATTTGTGATGATAACACTATTCATAGATAAATTAATTAAAATTTTGATAACTACTACTCTAACAAATAAGTGATTTTTTTTATTAGTATGTATTTAAATATTTAATGTTATCATCACAAACACCTCAATCTCATAAAGTGATAAATCAACTTTTTCTTTTCAATTAATTACTAAATTAAATAAACTTGATAGTAGCTTCAATTATTTTAAGTAATGTTTTTTAACTATAATAATATATTTAAAATCATTATTCAAATAATGCATGCAAAGCACACAAGCCTTGTGACGTTGCCGTGTGCTTATGGGATAATAGTGTGATTTGTTCAGGACATATCCAGAAAACTATTAAAAGGATTATTTTGTTATAATTATTTAAATATCTAATTTTTAATAAGTAATAATTTTTTTAAGAAATATTTATAATTTCTACACATAAAATTAAATTTATTTTTTTTAAATGATAATAACCTTAACCATTATCATAAAAATAACAAAAAAAAATTAGTTTGTATAATTTTATTATAGTTATCACCTTAATGATCACAGTAATAATAACAAACACAACTAATTTATACTAATTATTCTTAATTATTATTATTATTATTATTATTATTATTATTATTATTATTATGACATACATAATTAATTTTACCAAATTTAACATTAATTAACATAAAAAGTGTTTATCCGTGTACATGAGAATTGTCAAGGGAGCAAGACCCACCCAAAAGTAAAATAACTAAGACGTAAGTCCACTAACAAAAATATATTTTCTTTTAATTTTTATAAAGCAAAAAATATCACATTTACTAGAAAAAATGTCATATATGTTGACAAAAAATTCAATATATATTTTTCTCATTTCGGTTATGTTAAAAAAATATTTCAATTAGTTTATAATTTTTTATATACTAGTTGAAAAATTTATTTGACTATTTGATAAACAAGTTTTTTTAATAATTTTTAACGTTTTTTTAGTAACTATTTTTAAATGCTAACTTTTAGTTTCTAATTTCATTTTTTATTTTATTCAATTTTTATTCTTAATATATTTATCAATTTTTTTATTACCCTTTTTTTAGAAAAAAAATTATGATTTAACAATTGACTTGGAATGACATTTTTGTAGAGTGACTTCAACAACTAATTTTTTTGAACACTTACATTTTAATAAATTAATTTTTCAACTTTCAATTAATGTTATATAACATAACCTCAAAAAAAAAAAAATACTTCTCTTACAATTTATTTTAGATATCACTTATCATTAAGCTAACCCCGCAAGGAAGAGGTGCTGAAGCCCTTGCCTAGCCTCATCTTCATCCGTCCATGATTTGTTACAATTACTATGACAAAATTTACACTTTCTATTACATGACAATGTTTCCATTCTCAATGCCTAACATGTTGAGAAAGCTATTTGCATCCTATATTTTTGGTAAATATTCAATCCAGTGTTGTTAAATTTACTCTCAAGTACTGAGTTACAAATATCTTGTTGAATCTTTTGACAAACTTGTTTAAGCATTTTATTGGGCTGTTTTCTCTAATGCGTGCAATTTGAATACCGTTTGACTCGAAAGTTATATAGTTAATATTCTATAAATTTACTTTCAAGCTCATTATTGAAATTTTGAATTACAATAATCCATTTGAAAGATGAAAATAGGAGTTAAAATTTCCACACGAGGGTATGAAATAATAGGCAGAACAAAAAAATGGAATGGTGTGATTCAAGTTGTAAATATTGAGAGTATATATTTGTCCAATCACAAATGGTTAGTTTGACTTATAACTATTTTCATTTAGAGATTAATCTGATCCAACAATGAATTTGGCATTTTATGTCTTTCTTTAATAATTTTGCATTATTTATTGCAATATTTAAGTTATGCTTCCATCATCCCATGTGTATTTTTCACGAGGATATCAAACTTTTTAAAACTTTTTTTTTGTTAGTATAAGACATTCGTAAATAAAATATCAAATTCATATGAGAATAAATTAATAGAAGTATCAAGAAGTCATTGGTTCAAGTAATAGTAAATTTTATTACTTTAAATAAGATTTCAAATTTAAGTTTTATAGATGAAATATTTGATTGAAAAACAAGAATTCTATTATAGATAATTAGTCATATTTAATAATAGAGATTAATCAAATATTTTATACCAACAAATTTGATAATTTTTTGAATAAAAGTAAATAAATATATTCAATAATGAGACAATGTCATATTCTACATAAAAGTGTATTATGTTCGTATGCATTTTCGTAATTTAAATTTAAATTTTAGAAGTAGAAACATCATAATCAGTGTTTTAAAAATTTGATTGCCTTATGCTTTCACGTCACTTCCGTCTTCTCCCTCTTAGCATCATTTGTACTACGATGGGTGGTGGAGGGGTTTGTCTGTTTGCAGGGGTGGGTGGGGGGTCGTCTGTTTGCGGCACGAGGGTGGTGGGTTGTTTGTTCGCGGTGGGGAGAGGGGGTTCGCGGCGGGGACGGGGGGTAACAGTGATGTGACTCCGTTAACCAAACGGACTTTTCCGGGGGGGGGAGATTTTTTTTTTTGGGGGGGGGGGGGGGGGCGCAATGAATGAGGGGAGTTTTTGTTGGGGGTGTTGTTATACGTTGCATCCAATTAAATGGTAATGAATTTTTGTTTAAATGATTTTTTCTTCTTCTTTTGAACATAGTGTTTGAGTCTTAAATTGAGTGACTATTTTCTAAAGTTTTGAAGTCTGTCAATCGTGGATAAGTAATGTATGTAAGAGTGAGTTTTTTTTTCTTTAAGCACATAAAATCTGTTTCCAAAATACTCATAAATTGATAATAATATTAATATAGAATAAAAGTAAATTAAGTGTAAGTATGAATTATTGGGTGAGAATTAATATTCTATAATTTTGTATTGATGATTTTATTTTTTGAACTTAAACTCATTTAACTTATGTTTATGATTTTTGTAATTTTGTTATTTGTTTGTTTGAACTTGGACAATGATTTTTTTTTATATATTTTAGTATCTAATTATCTATGTTATGATTTGTGATGTCTTTTTTTAAATATTTGAAAACAAGTATAAAATTTTATATTTTTTATTACAAACCAGATCATACAGGTCAATTAATGATCTACTAATTCGATCATTGATCCAATAATCTAATATCTTGACCAAATCAGTTATCCTGATCGATTTTTTAAACTATAATCAACACACGTACATGACAATTACATATAAAAAGAGAAATTCTTGGTTGGATACAAATCCAATACCTCATCCTTACATACAACCAATAAAACATTTACAACTAATAAATAATAAAAAAATAAATTCACCCTGGAAAAAAGAAAACTAACATTTAAAACAAAAACCAAAAACCAAAGCTTCAGTACATTTCTCCCGCTTGAAGGTCGTTTAAAAATCCGTTATCGCCAAAAGCTCCGGATAACCAAACCCGGTTCAAAACGGGCCTACTTCAATCCGAAACCCGTTTCCCGTGGGCTCCGCCGCCGAATTACAATTGGGCTTGTTCGGGTCAAATAACCCGATTACATTACTTCCCCATTTTTCACCCTCCCCTGACCGTTATCCACAAAGAAGTGAAAGAACACCACGTGGCCTTTCCTCCATTTTGTTACAGACTCCATCTTCTTCCACCACCTCCTCCACCTCCATTTCTCAAAACGACAGCGTCGCAGAAAATGACAATTACGCTTTCACCCTCTCTCTCTGAACCCCACCCTTCACCTTTCTCCCTCACCCCAACCACCACCCTCCGCCAACTCTTCTTCACTAACTTCACACCGTCCCCGAGACGCAGGCTCCAACTCCAAGCACGTGCGGGGAAGCCCAATGTCCTCATCCCCATAAACCCCTCGGTGGCTGTTGAGAAAGGAAAGTACAGCTACGACGTCGAAACCCTAATCAACCGCATCACCGCGCTGCCGCCACGTGGCAGCATCGCGCGGTGCCTCGACCCCTTCAAGAACAAGCTCTCCCTCAACGACTTCGCCCTCGTCTTCAAGGAGTTCGCTCAGCGCGGCGATTGGCAGCGCTCCCTCCGCCTCTTCAAGTACATGCAGCGCCAGATATGGTGCAAGCCCAATGAGCACATATACACCATCATGATCACGCTATTGGGCCGAGAGGGACTCCTCGACAAGTGCCGCGAGGTGTTCGACGAAATGCCATCGAACGGCGTCGCTCGCACCGTCTACGCCTACACCGCCGTCATCAACGCCTACGGCCGCAACGGCCAGTTCCACGCCTCGCTCGAACTCCTCAACGGAATGAAGCAGGAGAGGGTCTCGCCGAGTATTTTGACTTACAACACTGTGATTAATGCTTGTGCTAGGGGTGGGTTGGATTGGGAAGGGCTGTTAGGATTGTTTGCTGAAATGAGGCATGAAGGGATTCAGCCTGATGTTATTACTTACAATACTTTGCTTGGTGCTTGTGCTCATAGGGGGTTAGGTGATGAGGCAGAAATGGTGTTTAGGACTATGAATGAGAGTGGGATTGTTCCTGATATTAATACTTATAGTTATCTTGTTCAGACGTTTGGGAAGTTGAATAGGCTTGAGAAGGTTACGGAGCTTCTTAGGGCGATGGAGTCCGGGGGTAATTTGCCGGATATTACTTCTTATAATGTTTTATTAGAGGCTTATGCTGAGTTGGGATCTATCAAAGAGGCGATGGACGTGTTTAGGCAGATGCAGGCTGCGGGGTGTGTGGCGAACGCGGCCACGTATAGTGTTTTGTTGAATTTGTATGGGAAGCATGGGAGGTATGACGATGTTCGCGATATTTTTCTTGAGATGAAAGTGAGCAACACGGACCCTGATGCGGGGACTTATAACATTCTCATACAGGTCTTTGGGGAGGGTGGGTACTTTAAGGAGGTGGTTACTTTGTTTCATGACATGGTGGAGGAGAATGTTGTGCCGAACATGGAGACTTATGAGGGCTTGATATTTGCTTGTGGGAAGGGAGGGCTCTATGAAGATGCCAAGAAAATTTTACTGCATATGAACGAGAAAGGAATAGTGCCGAGTTCCAAGGCTTATACTGGGGTGATTGAAGCATTTGGGCAGGCTGCACTGTATGAAGAGGCTCTTGTTGTGTTTAACACTATGAATGAAGTTGGAAGCAACCCAACTGTTGAGACCTACAATTCATTCATTCATGCATTTGCAAGGGGGGGACTGTACAGAGAAGCAGAAGCAATTTTATCCAGGATGAACGAGTCTGGTTTAAAACGGGATGCACATTCATTCAATGGTGTGATTGAAGCTTTTAGGCAAGGAGGTGAGTATGAAGAGGCTGTAAAATCTTATGTTGAAATGGAAAAAGCAAATTGTGAACCTAATGAGCTGACACTTGAAGCGGTGTTAAGCGTATACTGCTCCGCTGGTCTTGTTGATGAGAGTGCGGAGCAGTTCCAAGAAATCAAAGCTTCAGGAATACTGCCCAGTGTCATGTGCTACTGCCTGATGCTAGCTCTTTACGCCAAGAATGACAGGTCAGTGTTATTTTATTATATTGCAATGCTTTTTCTGTTATTTTAAAATTATTGGTGTGCTACTTTTTGATCTGAGTTTAAAATTATAATTATCTCAAGCATTTTACACTAATAGAATTGTGAAAATAACTGAGTTCAATATTGGATCAAGTAACAGCTGAGTAATAATGACACCAACTCCAGTACATTATTCAGCAAAAAAGAAAACAAAAAAACCCAACTCCAGTACATTGTGTTATTTGTTTGTGAGAGTCTGAGACTGAGATTGGACTAAAAAGAAACAAATTATCAGTGCAAGTGCAAGGATTTTTTTGGCTCATTATTTGAAGCATGACTCTTTTTCCCTGTTTTTGATCATAGGAATATTGATTAAACCCATGTGACCAATACCAGATGCAACTATTATGAAATCACACGATTGGATCTATTAACCTTTGTTATATTATGAAATCACACAATTTTCTAGTATGGTTCATTTATACCACAATTTTATAGATTTTTATTTAGCTACAATTTGCATCTCTTCTGATAGAAACTGCCAAACTGGAACAGCATTATAGGAAGAAAAGTTTCCATACAAGTGATTCCCTGGACTTTCGAGATACCTGGACTTTCGAGAGACCTGGACTCTCCCACAGTAATCTGAATTTTCTCTCAATTCACAAGATAAAATCTCCCTCTCAAGTCTCAAGTCTCAACCCCTTTGCTTATTTATAGACAACATTCCTTATTTCTCAAATTATCCCTGTCCCAATTACTATCTCCCTGACTAATTATTCTACTAACTATGGGGATTACCTATGAATACTCTTCCCTAAAGTTTCACCTTGTCCTCAAGGTGAATAGACTTTGGAAGCTGAAACCATATGCCATTGGGGTCCCAACTGTTGGAAGCAAGCCAACCCCACCATTGCAGTCCCAAAATAGCTTTGATTCCTCCTGGATCAAACACAACATGTAAGTGTGCTTACTCTACCACTGCAATCCCAAAATACTGAAAATAGCTCTGTTTTCTCCAGGGTCAAATGTAAATGCCCTTTTGACCTTGAAACAGTGCTTATGCCTCTGAAACTGTGGGCCCCCATTGCAAATTGTATGATTGTAAGTTGTAGCAGGCTTACAGATGATTATTAGTGTTGCCCTCCCTTCCTTATGTTGGGTTAGAATTGTTAGATAAGAAAAAGAATTTAGCCTTTACCAATTTCTCTTTGCCTTCATCTCCTGGCCTCTTCTCATTGGGCCTATCCCATTAGTGGTGGGACAAAATTTGCTACGGCCCGACAGCAAGTTGGAATGTGGGACAATAGGTCTAACAACAATCACTAGAATAGGCTCCGATGTCATATTAGAATTCAGGGTTTGGGCCTAACTCAACCTTACAAAACTTGTTTGTAAGGTGAGGGTTGCCCCCTACTCATGAACGTTAATTTGGCAATATCACTAATTGACGCAAGATCTCTAACAACTTTAATGGTCTTGGACTGGTCAATTTTGTCAAAATATTGACCAGCCTTTTGTAATTCCAGCCCTTTCCCTTTCCTCACCCCCAATGTTTCTAATTTGAAGATACGGATCTTGGCCACCCTTTCCTTTCGAAGCTAGCCTGATCTGCCTTTGTGTTGGGCCCAGTAGTTCTACCTCATCTCCACATCTTGACTTTTCCCTATGCTTGTGGCAGTTCTGGAATTGAGGTGCAATACCGATTTTCATTCTTGTCTCTAACTCCAACACAGCATCAGCCACTGTCCAAGCACCAAGGTATGGTGGTTCGGTCAGGGGAAGCTTAGATGCTCAAGTTCCAGAATTTAGCCTTTGTTGATGACCCATCTCTCTCCATGGCAGAACCTGAATGTTGTGGCTCTATCAGTGATGATGGTTTGATCATTAAACCCCTAACCTCCGCTGCTTTCACTTGTTCTTCCCACCTCTGCTTGTTCATGCAGCCACCTGCTTGGATCATTTTCCCTTCCATTCTTGTCTCCATTGATTAGCCCATTTGCATCTTCCATTTCTTTTCTCTAGTTTGGTTCCTCCCCCTTCCTTCAAGATTTCATCTTCCCTTTTGTCTTCTTGCATCAAAGGTCCTTCATCTATGAGTTGCACCAAGTCCATCACTGCTGATAGTGATCCATTAGAGGGCAGCTTCGGCCTTGTCCTCACCTCTTCCTCGGTCAAATCCAACAAGATTTCATCAAGATTCTGGATCATGGATGGTTGAAACATCCTAATTTTGACAATCTTGAATGCTGCCCCATGTGGCCTTGGGGGTGTTGGAGTTCCACTGTTAAAACCAATTCAAAGTTTACCCCTCTCTGTAGCTGCTTCCACCCTTCTTGGTCTACTTCAATCTGAAAATATCTTTTCGTTCTGGTGGCCCACCCATAGGTATACTCACCTGAGAACAGAGGGATCTTCATTCTTGCTTTCATTATTGATCACACCATACTTCTCCCTCTGGATCAAGTGAGCTTTGATACTACCAGTTGATATAAACTGGATCAGAATCATATAAAGAAAAGTTTCTACTAATAGAGAAGAGTACAAATGATTCCCAGGACTTTCAAGAGGCCTGGACTCTCCCACAACAATATGAATTTCTTCTCAAATCACAAGATAAAATCTCCCTCTCAACCCCTTTTCTTATTTATAGGCAACATGCCTTATTTCTTCAATTGCCCTTGCAGCTAACTAACTAATTATTCTATTAACTATGGGGGTTACCTATCATCATAGGAACTTCCTCCTCCACATCCCAATACATTCTACCTCTACAATTAACTTTTTTGCTTTGTTATGTATAGCAAACTCAATGTTTCTGCATTGATTTGTACATTGTTATTCAGCATCTTTACATGGTAGGGGATTTTCATGCATTGTTCTTTTAGTGTGGTGTTAATTGTATATGAATTTTACTTAGCTTAGTATAGATGGTGTGATTTACCGATTGGCAATTTTGAAATTAAATTGTGACAGCTGGCCCCTTAAAATGACAGTACTGGAGAACTTCATGGAAAATATGGTTTTGCATTCAAACATTCAATTGATACATGCTATGACATCATTTCTAGTGTGCTTGTATCACTGAACTCATGTTAGGGCACATTTGATTAAAAAAACTCAATTAAGCACTTATTTAATTAGCTTATTTTGATAGATTTCATGGTGATGCTTATTGAAATAAGCTAAAAAAAGCTTATAGGAGTGTTGTAAGTCATTTTTATAAGCTTAAAAAAAAACCAATAAAGTGCTTGTATGATAAGATAAGCTCCATAGGAACACTTCCAGTGTGCTCTTAGTGAGTAATGCTGTCCTAGTAATGTGAGTGAGTGTGCTAGAATTTGTTTTGACAGTAAAATGTAAAATTTCCCAAGAGCCTTAGCTTAGTGGCACCGAGTCCATTTCGGGGACTACATGATCATGGGATGAATCCTAGCCGAGCCATTTACTTCACATTAGCAGTTAGCCTATCATCTCTCTCTCCATACTAGGTCATACCTTTGTAACCAAAATAAATAAATAAGTAAATAAAATTAAGGTTTAATTATCCTTTTGGTCCCTATAGTTGCATACTTGCAACAACTTTTCCTTTCAACCCCTATAATTTAAAACATTCCATTTCGGGGGGAAATCTTATTTATTTATTTATTTATTCAAATTGCTATCTCATTCTTGTGTCAAGTAAAGGCCAGACTCTGAACCTTTGATTTGACTTTGTCACCTATTAATTGCATTTTACTTCTATTTGAGCTTACCTCCCTAATTTGTTGGTTTCAGGTTAAATGATGCCTATAATTTGATTGATGAGATGATCACGATGAGGGTGTCGGATATTCATCAAGTAATTGGACAAATGATCAAGGGAGATTTTGATGATGAGTCTAATTGGCAGATTGTGGAGTATGTCTTTGACAAACTCAATTCTGAAGGGTGTGGATTGGGAATGAGGTTCTACAATGCACTGCTAGAAGCTCTTTGGTGGATGTTCCAGAGAGAAAGGGCTGCTAGAGTGCTCAATGAAGCATCAAAGCGAGGGCTGTTCCCTGAACTTTTTCGTAAAAGTAAACTTGTGTGGTCTGTGGATGTACACAGGTATAGTGGCAATCAATTTTCTTTTAAACATATACAAACCTCCCTCAGTGTTGAGGCAATTGACAAAAAGAATCCTCAGCTTTCAATTCTGGGGATTCTGTAATTAGCCTTTTTAATTTCTCAGGAAACATATTCAAACCCCCCTCAGTGTTGAGAACTCTATTTTTCTTAGCCTCCAAAATTGAGGTTATATGCATTTTTTATCTTCAATGAATTATGTAAAATCTAAGACTTAATTGTCTTCCAGGATGTCGGAAGGTGGTGCATTAACAGCACTATCAGTTTGGCTGAACAATATGCATGAAATGTCCATGACCGGCAATGATCTTCCTGAGCTTGCAACAGTTGTTGTGGTGTAAGTTGCTTTTGCCTCTAAAAACTTGATCTTATTTATTTTCTGCACCACACACCTGAGTTTAACCATTGGAGTTAGAAATAAGGTGGTAAAAATTGTGCATAATAGGTTCGCATCTGATCCATCTTAGTTATGAACATGGGTGGAAGGTGCATTGATCTGCATTTCTTTTTATCAGAAAAAAGGGGGGGCTATATCCTGTACCTGAGTTTAGATCACCTGTTAGTGCTTTCTTCTAACATTGATATGTTTTCCCATTTAAGCAGCCGGGGTCACATGGAGAAAACCACAGGAGCCCAAGATTTCCCTATCGCAAAGGCTGCCATTTCATTCTTGCAGGATAATGTCCCATCATCCTTTACTTTTCCTGGATGGAACAAAGGTCGCATTGTTTGTCAGCAGTCACAACTGAGACGAATTCTGTCGGGCACTGAATCATCTTCTAGTAGGAAAAAAATGGATAAATTAGTATCTTTAAGTAATACCCCATTGACTACTGCAGGAGCTATAACATCCAAATCTGATGTGCAAAGTGGTAAAGCTAATGATGTTGATTCTATAACCGATAGTACGAGAACAGAGCTTCTAACGAGTGCAGTTTAGATTAGATTAGAAAGTATAGAATTTACATTCATCACTTTCCCATGCCCTGTTTTGGTCTTTTTGAAATTAAGATTGGGGCTTATTTGTTACACTTCCACGAAATATTCCCAAGGCTTTCAGATCGCAAAAATTTTGGTATATATATTCTCAAGGTATCTATCTGAACAGTTGTCTATCGTCACCAATATTTGATTTCCTGATTCTGCATAGCATAGGAGTCACTACGAAAAATACTACTTTTTTCCTTTTGGAGATGTTTATTTGCTCCTATATACTCTACAAAAAATATTTAACTGTCATTGACCTGCTTTAGGCTTTAGCTTTTCTTTAACTAGTTTCATTCAGGCAACTAAAAAGGGAAACAAAGTGATTAAGGCTACATGATACCAACCAAAATACATTTTCTCTTTACTTTTCTGTTTAAACGTTAAACAAAAAGAATAATCTTTCTGCTCCTGGTGGACGAGTTCAGTGTTCATCACCAGCTGGTAGAATTAAAAAAAATTCGTACAAAAAATGGTAAATCTCAAAGTAGTACTATTTTATAGGTTAAATAATCCGTTAAACAAAATGAAAAAATGACAGAATTCATGATATAATAAAAATGTTTTTATGAATAATGAAAATAGATAATAGTAAAAAGTTGCTCCTTTTAATTTTAGAGTTTGTTTTTAAGATACACATATACATAACAGATAATATAGAAGGCCTATTAATTGTTATTCATTTACTTTCTTTATGACATAAACATGTTATTTTATGGAGAAAATCGATAGTCACAAAATATAATCGTAGATAGGACTTTTCCCTCATTCCTTCTAGATATTCTTCTTATTTTAATAATAAATTTCCGTCAAGATTTCCCTTAATTGATCGTAGAAAAAAAGGAAAATAGAAATGGAATCGGTTTTTTAAGTGGGAAGATCAGTAAGTTATGCATACATATGTAAGTATATATATTCAATCACCCCCCAAAAAATGTAAGTATATACATTTACAAAACTAATATTTTTATAAGACACATTTATGTAAATTTAAATGATATAAGACATTTGTAAATTTATAATGATTTAAATATACATTAATATTCATGATTGTTTATACACACACTCAAATACATATATACTAGCATATAATTTTGATAAAAATAAAAAATAATGAATATATATATTAAAAACCTAACTATAAAAAATTATGAATGATCATAAACTTAATTAATACCATCCCAAGAATAGACAAGTATTATAAAGGTTTGTATGTGTAGTTTTAATGTTCAAATAGTTGCCTAGAAAACTATAATGAAAATATTCTCAAGGTAGTTATCATAAGAAGCTATTAATTAGGTATTGAACAAAAGTTAAATGTGATTTCTTATTAAGCACGTTGCAAGTTATAATGTTTTTGCTGTGCCTGTGCCCACAGACCCGCGTTCAATATGTAAAGGAGGTGATATATTATTAATTTGGAGTTGCTAGCTTCGAAAGTGCATACAACTATGGTCAAAATGTGGATGTAATAACACATTTTCTTTGCAATTAAGAAACCAATTTTTGATTGAAGGATACTACCGTGTAGATTCATCATTCATTTATAATCCATAATATAAAAAAGAACACATTTCATGCTAAAGTATGCGAAGCAGCCTGAAAAGGGTGGCAGCGCATGCTTTTGGTCCTTGGGTTGAATGGGACTTTATGTGATTCGCGTTATAACTCAAAATATTGACGCTAGAGAGTAGAGAACATCATCCATTGAGAAGTTTTATGGCTTAAGAGGGATTCACGAAACCCAAAATGAAATAATATTAGAGTATCTTTGAATTGAGAAATATTTTTGACAACTTTTTTATTAGAAAAAACTCTATATTTTTTATAAAAAAATTCTTAAAAATACTTACATCTAATTTGTATCCAAAAAAATCCTTATTCATATGCGAAAAATTTTAGAAGGCGACATTCTCTAATCTCTAGCATGAAAATACACCGAAAAAAAAGATTTCCTGTTTTGATTTTTATTTTCAGAATTTGAAATTATGAATACATCTCTGCAAAACCAACTTGATATATTTCTCACCAAGTTTTACCCACATAAAATCTATTTCAAAAAAAAAAAAAAAATATGTAGTCTTAGTTTCACACACATTATGAACTAATACTACAATTTTTTTACAAACCATAGGTACCTTTTTTTGTCAAAATTTAGAAACAAATCATGTTCTAAAGTTAGATAAAATTATTATAAACAACAATTTTTTTTATCAAAATATTTAGCATTGTATGCCTAAAATTCCACTTCAGACCATTAATTAAACTAAAATAATCCCATGCATGCAAGTTGATAATTCACATAGTATTATTGATAAAAAAAATAAATTCACATACAACGCTAAATATTTTGAAAGTATTATAGGAAAATATCTCCTAATTAAAAACATGTCTTTTGAAAGTATTATTGATAATTCACATACTCGATGAATGACAACAAAATTATAAAAATTATTGGAAAATATCTCCTAATTATTATTTTTTACTTTCAAAAGACTTGTTTTTAAATTTATTTTCAAATCCTAATATAATTTGGATAAAAATTATTGGGTAATATAAAATTATTTTGAAAAATATTTTTTATAACAAAAAATAAAAAGAATCCAAACATATTTACTATATGAGAAAGTTTTCTTAATTAAATTAACAATATCGACAATACGATAGATTTTAGTCACATATGCAAACCATATCATTGTATAAAATTTTAGTCACATATATAAACTTCAACAAATTTTTTTGTATAAAATCTGTACATTAAAGCAATGTACAAAATTTTATAGTCACATGACTAGTTACAGTATAAATTACGATAAGTACTAACTAACTAGTGTTTTAAAGATGCTGATTAAAGAATTGAAAATGAAATAAATTATTTATTAAAAATATTAATATGTTTTTCTTGTATTTTAATATTTAATAATTTTCCATGGCGATAAGAAATGCCTGAATTCGGCATGTGACGATTTTTTCAAGGTAAAATGTTGAAACACGGGAGAAAATACCACGTGTCAATGGTGTCAGCTAGACGGTGGGAAATGCAAGACGTGGAACGTAAAACTTTTTTCAGTTTAAATGGAGAAAAATGAGAAAGGAGAATTTTTTAAATTGCAAAGAGAATAAAATTAAGAGGAAAAATAATAGTAAACCTGGTGATTTTAGCTTAAGTGAACAAAAAACTAGAAAGGAAAAGAAACATTTATCAAATGTTAAATTTAAGATTTAATAGTTATAATAAATAACTAATCTTAATTATTACATCTTTAAAAAAATGAATAGTGCAAATAATTAATAATTTTAAAATAATTATTTTTGGAATAAGTGAATCTCTTCTCTAAATTTAATTGTTTATTCTTCATCAAATAAAAAACGTAAAAAAAAACATATTATAAAATTACATTTTTATATTTTTTGAATTACGAATTTAATATTTACGTATTGATATTATAAATTAATTTTACCCTATCATTCAATTATATTATTATTTGAATTATTCTAAGATAAATATTTTAAAGGTTAAAAAATTGTATTGTATATGATAAATTGTATTGAATTTTTTTGTAAATTTTTTTACACTTAATTTTTTCTTTAATTATAATTTAAAAAAAGTATCATCTTAATTAAAGTTCCTCTTATGTCAAAATATGTTGGGTTGGTCCTAAATTAGTAAAATATATTGTTTGGATCTTTAAAAATTAATTTAATTATTTAATTTTTAATAAGAATAAATTTAGAGAATGAATTCGATAATTTACTAAAAATAATTATACACCACAGCTTGACAGTATGAGATGAGAGTGAGACACCTACTTGTTGGCTCGATCTATTTCTTTTTTTAAAGTAATTAGATTAATTCGCATAAGTGAATGAAATATGAAACATATACTAATGCAAACATGATTTTATTTTATTTTGAAATGAAAATCTTGTAAAGAAGAGTAACTTCAACGTCATGGTCGACAATTAACCTCACACTCATACTTTTCGGCCGAAAGAAAAACTAGCAATTAAAAAAAAGTTTAAATCTTATAAATTTCTATTATTAAACATCTTATTTTTTATATCATAAATATTGAATATTTTTACATTTTTTAAATATTAAATATTTTCTATTTATTTAATAAACCGTTTGTCAATATGACTTATCAGTCTTGAGATGAGGCGCTTGGCTCTACCTCTTCTTTAATGCTTACATATATAAATTGGTTTTGTCCAAACATAATAACAGAAAGAAAATAAATATTGTATTGCATATATACCTGCATGTATTAATTTATATGTATAATATAAGTAAAAAAATTAAATGTAAATTATCACGAAATTATATATGTTTGTTATCTCATAGTTTTAAAAAATTAGAGTCTATTAATTCTCTGTTTTTTAAAGATTATTGGTGTTATTTAATTCACAGAATTAGAAATTAATTTTATTCACAATATGTAATTATAATTGTTCCAAAAATTTTATATACAGTAAAAATCAAATATAAATTTTCGATAAATCATTCTTTCACACACACACACACACACATATATATATATATATATATATATAAATCCAAGGAAACTTTATAATAATAAGTTAATCTCATGGATTCTATTACCGCGCCGCTGCTTGCGTTTGCAACATATATGATGGATTCTATAGATTTTTCTAAGCAACAGTACTATAGGGCCTTGATGGAAAAAAATGAAATTTAGAAGAATGGAATACCCTGTAGAGAAGGGGATTAAAGGCTGTACCGGATGTAACTGTAAATTATATAGAGTCAAGAATTGTGGCTGAATTTGTTAGATAGAGACTGGTGGCATGGACAAAATGCGATAGTGGAACCCCACAAACCCTTATCCGAGGCTTATCCTCCATTCTCAAGTTGCACCCCACCACCAAAGGTGAACTACCATTGATTCAATCACCATATCATAATAATATCTTATTTATTTATTATATGTAGGGAAAGAAAAAAAAAAATAGTGGTGTGTATGTACCTGCGTCCATAGATAACCAAAAAAATATTCCTTGATCCCCTTTATTTTAATGTGTTAAAAAGCCACCGGTGCACGCAGCATCTTCCATCCCCCTTTTCGCATAATTAAATAATGGATATAATTTTCATTATCATTACCATCACAACTATAAAAAAAATGCCCCCTCTTCCCCCAAATTCTATGACTAAGCACCCAACATTGTGAAATATAAAACTAATTAGGGCAACTGTTATTGTATTATTAAGTGTATCTGCCAGTAGTACTAATCTAAAAAGAAATTATGGTGGCGATCAGGTGGATTTAGTTTAATAATAATATCAAGTTAATGGGTACATACAGTGTTATAATAATATATTTTAACGCCAATGCAAGTTGCGGGAGAATACTGTAAGGTTGACCATTGATCTGATAGATGAAGATTTGAGATTTAATTTGTTTGCATATATACATGCATGTGGCCCTGATCCTTTGTGCTTCAGTTTTTGATTAAAAGATAAGGGAGGAGCCCATGTTTCGGAGGTGCATTAGTGGGGATTAGAAAAATCGTTGCTACTGTGTGAATTTGTCTGGTAGCTGCAGCTCAATTTGGATAATATATCCTAGCTAGTTCTTCATTCTTAGGATTCCTATATGAGGTTTTGGTCATCTTGGTCGTTGCACTGCATCTGGTTTCGTTATTAATGCAGACTGAAATATAGTTTGATAGGAATTCTGTAAGGTATAGACACGTCGAGTTATAATTTATTAGGAATGTACGTAAATGTCGTTTTCTACGTCAAAAATATCTAGTGCGTACGTCCATTAATGTAAATGTGTATGTACCTATATGGATATGGTATTCATAAAAAAAAAAAAAAAAACCCTATATGTATATGGTGATATTGTTAGCTAGATTTTTTGAGTTTAAACATTTTATTCAATTGATGTATTTAGTTTTATTGTGTGGTTTATTGGGAACTTAAGAATTATTGTGCATGCATACTTGGATTTAAGTATAACTATAGTAAGCATGTTGGTTTATTGTGTAAGATTAAATAAACTAAAATTTATAATATTTATAATTAAGAATGAGGATATATTAATTATACTGTTTATAAATTTATAATGGTATAAAATCTATAAGATTAAATCCGATTAAGATCAAGCTAATTAGTTTGATTTAGGTCATTGAGTTATGATACAAATAAATAAATGGTTGTTTTTTTGTCTACAGTATAAATTTTTATCTCCACTTAATTATCTATTTCATATAAGTTTTGAATTTCATATTAATGTAAGATAAAAATATTTCCTTTTAATGTTTAAATATTTAATTTTTTTATAGTTATCACTTTACTTATATATCTCATTAGTTTCTTTACCCAAACAATGATAAAAAATAATAATATAAACACAACCAAATTAAGATGCTTGATAACATTAAGTAAGATTATAAGAATATCAAAATAAAATAAAAAATTACAAAGATAAAAGAAAAACATTAAGTACTTATATTAATATAGAAGTTTAAAAAATAATTGATCATGTTAACAGATTTTGGGGTCAAAATAACCTATTTAAATTAATTTTATTTATTAAATTGATAAACTTAATCCGAGCCGATGATTTGAATATCTATCGTCAAAGATCCCATAAAAAAAAGTTAGCATATAAGATAGTACGTATACAATCAGAAAGTATAGTTCAGTTTGTAAATTTAACTATATATCCCATGTGAAAGTGTTTAATTTACATATGGACATTAAAATATTATTATGAATGGAAATACTTTGTGACTAAAATTAAATCATCAATATCTAGATAAATTAAAGTCAGTTACACGGGTTTCTAAAAGCACGTTTAGGGGGAGGGGAAAAGAGTATAGATGTTTTTAAATGTCTGTGACATTAACTTTGTAAATATTGTTTAACTTCGGTTCTTTTAAACTGGAAAGTAAAAAGTTATTATTAATAATATGCCTCAGAGAAAAAGAAAGGCTAACATTGATATAAGAATTCAATTCAACTTCATATCGTTCCTTTTGTTGCTAACCTTCGCCCATTTTAATTTGTTAATTAACTACGATTTACACCGACTCACACTTAAAGGTTTGATTTAGATTGACACAATTGTTTGTGCTTCAAGGACTTAATCTGTCAATTAGTCATATAACTTCTTAGTTACTCCATACGCTGCCTAACGTGTAGCTTTTTAATACAAAAAAAAAAAAAAAATCCATAAAATACAAAGTTCTTGATCCTAGGTTATTGTGTAGCATAACTTGCGGATCTTTGTAAGAACATACTAGTTTTTTTAGCACAGAAAAGCACTTATTTTATTAATTTAGATTAAGTATACTTGACACAAGAGTGTTAATTAAGACCAGTGCTTACAAAAGTATTACTTCTTGTGGAATAATAAAAGCATAAATAATACAAGTTTAATAACCATTATACTATAGTTGGACGCTTCATCATGTATTATCGTTTCCTCTGCTGCCAATTTACTTGCATAGGTCGATGCAGTTAACAATATCAATGGACCAAACATAAAGAGATGGTTCAAAATCCTTTACGAAAGTTTTTTGCACCAGTACCAAACATGATAACCAATACCATCCAATACAGTCACATTGTTGAATCTAATATCATTCCTCATCTTCCATATTCACCAAATAGCCGCATACCCTCTTGGCTCCCTTTCCCTACTAGCTAGTTGACGAATGGTTTATTTTTTTGGGGCATGTTACGACCTTGTAATTTGTTTTACTATCTTGATATCCAATGATTTTACGACAAATGTACTTGAGAATCGAACCAACTATTTGCATTGTCCTCTCTTTTCATAGAATCGATGCCTAATATCAGGCCAGGATTGGCTGTAAAGTGTACTATTACCTTTTATATATTTCTCTCTTATTTGTACGACATCTTTGTTTCAGATTTCATTATCAACACATAGTAGACCAAGTAATAACAATAATAATAATTTTTTTCCACTTTTGATATATATTTAAATTTCAATATGACATTTAATATTATAATTAATTTTATTAACATTTAAAATAAATTAACACTAAAAAAATAACAAAGGGTTACTTTAATTTATTTATCTTCGTCGTATTTGATCAAACGTATAGTTGTATGATGTTTTTTAGGCATAATTAAATGATTATAAAATCTTATATTTTAATTTTACATTATACAATTCCTTGAGAAAATAATTCATATACTGAAAGTGTAAAAAGATTTTGCATTATTATCCAATTATAAAGTAGCACGTATATAATTTTTTTACAATGATTACTACAAAAGTTATATTGCACCAAAAAAAAAACTAAAAGTTATATTTATCATAATTTTTAAGAATTGAATATGTAATTTTTTATACTGACAATATATAAATATTAAATTCTAATTCTTTTATTATTAAAAATAAATACTGCCAGCTTTTAATTAACTTTTAGGTATTATTTAATTTGTTGTTTGTTGTAATGCCGGGTCCAAAAAAATTTGGCACATATTAGCTCAAAAACTTGAATCATGGTACTGTGCATGTATTAAAAAATTACAATTGTACTTATGGAGTAAAAAAAAATATATCGTGAATTTTAAAATTTAAATATTGTTTGTTATTTTGCAGCGCGGTAGTTGGTCCTTTATCTGGTTGTTAATTAAAATTAAAAAATTTGAAACTAATTCTAGATAAAATGAAACCATTTGATTCATGATCTCCATTCTCATCCATTTATATATATCGAGTTATATTATAGGAAAAATGTTAAATGTTTTTTTCCTTTATATTTTAGTGTTTTTTATTTTAATATATTAAATTTTAAAAAATTTATTTTGATCCTTTATGTTTTTAAAATTTTAATTTTAATATTTTCTTTTATTTTTCATTAAAATGTTAATATTTCATTAACTTTTAAATTTTAAAATACTTAATTTATACTAATGATAACTAAAAATTATCATTGTATATCTTTTAAAACAAATTATGTAATTATTTAATATATGTTGTCATGACTTGATACACAATCAGAACATACACAATCACTCAATCTTAAGTGTAATAGTACAAAAATACTAAATTGAAGATGCGCTTGATATATAACTAAGAGGATATGCCATCCTGGCCTTCAGTCTCAAATGCAATAATATGAAGAGACTAAGTTCAGGATTTGAATAATACAAGACTGGGAGGATACAATAACCAAACAATCCAAAAAATAGTTCAATTTTTTCCCCATTTTCTTCCATTGGTATTTTTTTATTTTCTAAATTAAACATACCATTAAAGTCAATTATGTTAGTCTTGGAAAGGTAAATTGGATGACGGCTGATTTTTGAAAATAATATAATTAAATTAAAAAATTGGAAAAAGGGGGCAATTTTAGGAAATATTGGCAAAATGGGGCAATGGGACACGCCCAATTGGGGCGTGTTTAAACACGCCCAATTGGGGCGTGTTTAGCCCAGTGGTGACACGTGGCAGCATAGGCAGGGGGTGCAGGGTTTTCGCGATTTTTTCGTAAG
>PYAF01005012.1:677241-689460 GCA_007407185.1 Glycine tomentella
TCCGAACGCGTGGCCACCGGTTTTGCGTCAATCGGACGTCCCAGTCAAAAGTTATGACCTTCCGTAACTTACGAAAAAATCGCGAAAACCCTGCACCCCCTGCCTATGCTGCCACGTGTCACCACTGGGCTAAACACGCCCCAATTGGGCGTGTCCCATTGCCCCATTTTGCCAATATTTCCTAAAATTGCCCCCTTTTGCTAATTTTTTAATTTAATTATATTATTTTTAAAAATTAGCCATTGGATGACATCTTTGTACATTAACAAATATAGAGTATATTTTTAAGAGTTCAATTTAAATATGTTATTACATAATAACTTATAAATATAATTTAAATATACTTGGTAATATTTTACATTATTATTTAATTATATATCTTGATGTAAGATAAGATGATTATTTTTATAATAATTATTTTAAAATTTAAAAATAAAATAATTTCTAATTGATTAGTATTTATACTAATAGATGTTAAAAGAAAGTTTAAAATGATGAGATGTTTGTGTATTATTATTTATTTAATTATATATTGTAGTTAATTCTTATTTAGTATTATTATTTTAAGTTAAAAAAATATGCTCCACATGGTTGCCACCTCATTGCCGTCCGAGGCTCTGTTATATTAAGCACCACGTACTCCTCTTCTACCCTTCCTTGTCTCTCTGTCTCAACTTTCCTTCATTTTCTCTCTTCCTCTCATCGAGTCACGCACTCGTCTTGACTCGTACGGACTCCGATTCCCCCGAGTCACACTCAACCAGCACCACCGCCCGATCCGACGATGTCTCGCGCCTCCCCCGCCGCAGATTCCGCCGCCTCCGGCGAGATCATGCTGTTCGGAGTCAGAGTCGTCGTCGATTCCATGAGGAAGAGCGTCAGCATGAACAACCTCTCACAGTACGAGCATCCTCAAGACGGCAGCAGCAACAAAGACGCTCTCGCTGCCGGTTACGCCTCCGCCGACGACGCCGCTCCTAAGAACTCCGGCTGCTTCCGCGAGCGCGAGAGAAAGCGAGGTTCGATCCGTCTCTCCGATCGATCATAATTTTTTTTATCTATTTTTAATTGTAAATTAATTTCTATTGTTTAATCTCATAATTGTTGAATTAATCGAAACTGTGAAACACGATTATTGATTTTGCATTGACTGAGTGATGGTTTTGGTGTATGATTAGGAGTTCCGTGGACGGAGGAAGAGCACAAGCTGTTTTTGGTTGGATTGCAGATGGTAGGGAAAGGTGATTGGAGAGGAATCTCCAAAAACTACGTCAAAACGCGAACGCCGACGCAGGTTGCGAGCCATGCTCAGAAGTACTTTCTCCGACGAAGCAACCTCAATCGACGTCGCCGTAGATCCAGCCTCTTTGACATCACCACCGACACGGTAATTCCACCTTCCTCTCACTCGCCTCCTTTGTTACTTTTTTAAAATATTCGCTTTACGTTAAGTTTCTCAAACAGTTTCTATTATAGAAAATATTGAGATGCTTTTAATGTTAATTCGTCTTCAATTAGTTATGTTCCCAATCAATAGAGCGTTACGGTCTTATGAGATGACATGGGTTTTCTCAGGTCTAGTCAATAGTCAAGCCTTGAATATCATTACTCTGTCTCTTACCATTTTAGGGATTTGAAAAATAAATATAAAAGAAAAGGAAATGAAGCTTCTGCTGTTTTGTAATGAAATTCCTTTGGTAGTTGAAGTTTGTGTTTGAGTCAGCGATTTCAAAAAAATAGATATAGGGATTTTGTTCCCTTCAATTAGAAAATTTGACTTGCCAAGAGTTGTTAAAGCTTTTTAAAATTTGGATTGGAATTTGCAGTAAAATAGTTTTCATGATTTTATCAATTTTTGTGCCAGGTCTCTGCAATTCCAATGGAGGAAGAACAGGTCCAGAATCAAGACACGCTGTCTCATTCACAACAACAACCACCCTTGTTCCCTGCTGAAACTAGCAAAATCAATGGGTTTCCAATGATGCCAGTGTATCAGTTTGGGTTTGGTTCTTCCGGAGTGATTTCAGTCCAAGGTGGAAATGGAAACCCAATGGAAGAACTCACTCTGGGACAAGGAAACGTGGAAAAACATAATGTGTCAAACAAGGCCTCTACAGTGTCTGATATCATCACCCCGAGTTCTTCTAGTTCTTCCGTTGACCCACCGACACTGTCCCTGGGGCTATCCTTTTCATCTGACCAAAGACAGACATCATCAGGACATTCAGCTTTACATGCCATACACTGTTTCAGCAATGGAGAAAGCATCATTAGTGTTGCTTGAAATTATGGTCCTTGGATTCACAGATTAATTACATATATTAATCTTTCTCTAGTTTCTTGTCTTTTTGGTGGGAGAAAGAGAAAGAGTTTGAAGGGAAGGGCGATGGATTAGAGAAGGTAAGAAGAAGTTTTAAGTGACTGAATTTGATCCTTCTGTTCCTTGTACAGACCCCGGAAAAGGTCCTGTCCTGTTTCTTCTTGTTTGCTTATGTTAATTAATGTCATGACTTTAGATTCTTGTTTATTTGGCCGTTTATGTTTGTAGTAGTTGATGTAACTGAAAATAACAAAGTACTCATGTTTTTTTTTGTTGCTGATAATGTATTAACGTTCGATATGGACTTAACAGATGAGTGGTCTTTGTGGCTCCTTTGGGGGGATATTATCAAGTTGGTAGTCTGTTTCATTCCTGTTAGGTGTTAGCAGTTGGCCACGTTTTTCGTTTCTCATAAATACTGGTAGCTGCAGTAGTATCATAATTGTTTTCGGGCAAATGTAAATGTTGGTCGATTTACAAGTGAAATTAATTTAAGTCACTGTTATAGATTTGTTTAAACTTCATTTTTTTTTAAAAAATATTTTTAATAAGCAGATAAAATTTGTTTATTAAATAAGCAAAAATATGTTTTTTTTTAGCAGAAACGATCATAAAAAACATATTAAAAATTAAAAAAATATTTATTTTATTAAAATAAATGCTTATTTAATAAATACGTTTAAACAAATTGGTGTATATTACTGTTTATTATTGGAAAATTAACCAAATTATGATGAAGCTTACTTTTTTATAGTAAGTTTTATTAAATAAGAATACATACATGATATATATAAAAAAATTATTGCACATAGACAAGCGAGTTTAGGTTTTTTAAACAAATTAAAATATACGATTTAAAATATATTATAAATTTAATACTGTGTAATAGTAACGATGTTATTATTATTGTTATATTATTTTTATTTATTTAAATTGGTCAGTATATTGAATTTTATAAACTTTTTAAATCGTAAAAAAAAACCTTTAAATAATTTGAAGTTTGACTATTTTAGCTAAATTAATTTTAAAGAAGTCTTGACCGTACTTAGTACTTATTTAACAAATAGGTCCAATTTGATTTGTGCATAATTTAGATTTGGTTATAGGTTCCGACGAGCGGCCAAATTTATTTCTTAATAATATATTCCTTACCATATTCTCTTAGGAATTTAATTAGAAATAGAATTTGTTGACAAGAGTATTATTTTATCATAGATTTTAGACTAACAGCTATGTTCTCTTGTTAAAAAAAACCCAGCTATATTCGAACATAAATTTATTGAAGAAGCAAAGATAATTTCATACTAGTTAATTTATGTCTTTTATGATATTATTTAACCATAAATTATTTTATATATATATATATATGATAAAAATCATATCATTAGATTAGTATAAGTAAAACTAAACATGAATATTTTAAATGAGATTTTGAATTCCAACTTTATGAATAAAAAATGGATATGTTAATAAAAATGATTGATCGATTTTTTTTTTTGGTAGAAATCAGTTAATAATAAGATTAATAGAATTTGTGTACTTATAACATATTAGTAGTAACTAAAAAAATGATAAAATTACTAATTTTTTTTGTAATAATTATATTAAAGTAATATTTAGAATATTTTTAATTAGTCGACAATAAAAGTATTTTTTATATGTATAAAAGCCAATTCTTTTTTAATAATTTTAATATTAGGTGAGGTTAGTCCTAATTTTATTGAATAAAATATGTTTTACTACCTTTTACTAGTATTTAGTGAACAACACTGTTTTTTATAGTGAGTTTCATTCGTCGTTGCTAGTGTTTCTCCATTAGTGAATAGTGATTGGTAGCTAATGCTGCCTTGCCGAATACGTCTTAAAGCCAAAAGTTCTGAAACTCCCGTGCTCATTTACTGCAAGGGATAGCATTGATCAACGAGAACCACGTTTTTAGAATAATATCCTTGCATATAAGATATACATATTTTATTATAAAGGGACCACCCTGATTAGCGACGGAATCTATTACTATTGATTACATTAATAGTGTGGATTTTCTTTTCTCCAACACAACGTTCTAAAGGGGAGGGAGATTCGGATTAGATATTTCTGTGAACCACTCCAAACCAGTAATTTCAGGCCTAGCTTGAGATAATTTATATTTTACTCCATTAATTATTGCCTCCTCTTAGCAAAATTTTTTAGTGATTGAGAATCAGATAATTTACTATAAGTACTCTTGTAACGTGTTTAGCAGGGGTACCGGAGGATTGAATTGGTTCTATGGAGAAAAATAATCCATTTGATTCTTTTTTTGTTGACTTAATCCATTTGATTCTAATTTTAAATTTAATCTGATTAATAAAAATTGAAAGTCCCAATAAATTTATAAAATCTTGTCCAAAAAATTGTTTTAAGTGCATTTCTATTTTTGAAATTGTATTTTTTTTATTATACAATAGTTGGAGATAAGCAATCAATTTTAAATATGACTAAATTTCTAATGATTGGTTGAAATTTGTGAGATACATTGAGTACCACTAAAGAGGTTAAGATCCTAATTACAATTACAATGATACTAAATTAAAAAAAATAGTTGGATCATATATTCTCTTATGTTGTGTATCTTCTTATATTGGTAACGAATTCAGTCATGAAGTCCACTCGTATATAACTTCTTCGTTCCTAAAAGCTTAGGTTGGAGAGTTGTATACCCTTTATTTTGGTGGCCGACTAGGTCATTGACCAAAACCAACATGGGGATTAGTTATTGAGGTTTAGTTCTTTGTCAACCTGCAAGGGCACGTTGTAGTTCTTTGTCAACAGTGACAACTTTGAAATATCAACCATCATGCCAACAGCCTTATCCACAACCATGAAAAAAAAAATCAGAGGATAACCTAACCCATTATAGTGGAAAACCACTCTCAATTTTTTTGAAAAGAATCATGGTTACACACATATTCCTATGAGGAAAGGCCATAAAGAACACATTACACACTCGGAATGTTTTGGATAGACAACCTCCGGTGCTAAGTGAGGAAACCTGTATTGGAACAAATTTAAAATGTTTTTTTTATTCCTCAAGTTAATCATTAAAATTTTCAAATTATCATAATTTTGTTTTAAATTTAGATTATAGATAGAGACCTTATACACTATGACAACCAACATTTTCAAGTGAAAAATTATTTTGTTTGTTTTTATTGTGTTTTATTTTGTGACTTTGGTAAGGATGTTTTATTCTATTTTATCTTTGCTATACGTTCTTTAACAAATCACTATTTAATAAGACATTATTAATATAAATACATAAATAATAAAATATAGTTTAAAATAAGACCAGAAAGAAAGACAGAATTTGGCGCGGTAATTTTATTATATATTAATTAGTGTTATGGTAATTTCTTTTTGTGTTTTGGTTGGAAAGTGTCATGGTTATTTCTTAAAATAGAAGTTTATATAATTGTATTGAGCTGGATCAACTTTTAGAATTAACTAAAATCTTAATTCATTTTTTTTATAACCATGATAATAGTATAAAATTTGATTGATGATTAATTTCCATCAAAGAATAAATAGTATAAAATTTGATTGATGATTAATTTCTATCAAAGAATAAGTCTAATCATCTTTAGAAGAATATCTTCTTCCAATTATATTTTTTTTTATTCACAAGACTCGAACACAAAATCTAACTTAAAGAAATCAAATTTAGAACTGTTCAAACCAACTACTTATTGATTAAAATCCTAATTCATTATGAAAGGATTAGTTGGATAAAATATAAACTCTAAAATATTTCCTGATTATATGATGAAAAAATTATATGTTTTAGTTTTTAATTTTTCTGTTAAAGTTTTGTAATTCACGAACACCTTTAGTTTTTGAGATAATGAATAAAAAAAATAAAGAAATAACATTAAAATTAGGAACAAACAAAAATTGATAAATACCATTGAACTTATTTTGTGGTATTATCTAAGTAATTTTCTTTATTTATTTGTTTTCATATTATTTTATTAGCTCAATATGCCTCAATCCAAGTATTTTGTTGGGCTATTTACGCTGACATTTATATCCTGACTCTCACTCGAAGACCTCTCATTATGTTTTGGAAAACTCATTAAATGTAAATTTATATTTTGAAACGGACTTTCGAAAATAACCAGGGATCGATGCAGATACAATAGCCATTTCCGCTTCTGTTACCCTTTCCCAGCCCATTTTATCAACTTTATTTCGTACCTGGGCAAAAATACTCCTTCTGTCTGATTGTCAAATTTAGGACGTAGGTTATCTACAAGGACAATGTCCGATATTATCGGGTGAAAAACTGCAGGAAAAAAAAAGAAAGAAAAAATGGACTAAGTTATGGAGGCAGGGCAAATCTTTAGACTTCTTGTGCGGACCAGTAAAACTGAGATTATGTCTGAGTCTTGTTCCCTGCCCGCAGTTTTTGGTTCCATTCGGTTCTAGTTGTTACTTCTTGTTGGTGTAATTAAAATCACTAGACTAGTATTAATCCATTGCTGATATTGATGGTCCAGTGTATGTATGTAGTATGTAAATTCAATAATGGCTAAATTATTCGTAAGGTCTTTTATCTTTTATTTTATCATATAATTTAGTTCTTTATTTTCTAAAAGTTATAAAATGATCTCTTAAATAATTTTTCTTACAACATATTCATCCAAAATTATATTGAAAAATACATTACTTCACGGATAAACATGCTATAAAAAATGACTTAAGTATTATTTTATAACTCTAAATAAATAAGAGACTATGTTATAACTTTAAAAAAATAAAGAATCAAATTACAACATAAAGATAAGAATACAGTGGAGTAATTTAACCTTCAATAAATGTCAATGAATTTTCTTCAAATTAAGAGTTTCATTTCAAAGAGTATAACTATTCGTGAAAAGAAAATTTAAAACATATTTTAATGACCTAACCTCTTTTTTCTTTAGGGTAATAACCTAACCTCTTGATTTATTATACATGTGCAAAAAGTTAAATGTTTAATTAAACTCGCATGCGACTTAGTTGGGTTTGAACGAAGACATTACTCTTACGTCCTGAGCTTAGAACTATGTTTACACTTTGACCATAGATAATTAATAAGATAATCTTTTTCCTTTTTAAGACAAACAAAAAGAATCTTACTCCCAGGCATCCTATTTGGATCTCTAATGATCTTCGCAGCGTGCTAATGGCATCTTGTTCAGTAGAATTAAGGGTGTTATGTTCTTCCTAACTTTTTATTTTCTGTAAAAAGACAAAAATTAAGTTCATGGCGTGCAAACAATCTCCAATTTCTTTGTGTAAAGCAATCTCTTGCTCTCTGGGTTCTATAATAAAACCACGAGCCTCAATTTAAGTATATTTGTTTTGTATTTATATTTGATATCCTTTTTATACATATTTTTGTGAACTTAATACAAAAATTAAAGGGTTTAATGTTTAGTTAATGCAATGGTATATATAATTCTCAAACGACATGTGATTTTGTTTTAGATCTGTCTCTTTGAGAAATGAAGAATTTTTCTTCACCAAAATCAGGGAAGATGATTTAGAGTGAGATTCACGTGGATCTGGCATAGACTTGTGAGCATGCTATCATATGTACTGTACTACAGAAGAATTAGCATTGCTCATAAAAATTCCAATTCTTTGCTAGGGTTTGAAATTCATATTAGTATTGTTAAATGAAGTAGGTCTGTAATGTGTTCCACTTTCTATATAACGAGTTCATCTCATTTAGTAGGTGTTAGAAAGGGTTTTCGTTAGTATTTCTTTCGAAATGAGTAAACTTCTACTTTATTTATAAAATTGTAAGCATTTGTCACTTAAGTCTTAATTTTATAAATATTCTCATCTTAATCCTTTAGTGAAACGTTACTCCCTCTATTCCTTTGATACTATATTTTCCACTAATGATTAAAGTGAATGTCAATCTTAAAAAAGAGACTAAATCAAAGTTAGAAATTAAGTGAGAATTTTATAAAATTAAAAAACTAAAAGAAAATGCTTAAAATTTCAAGACTAAAGTGGGAATTTACCCTTTTAAAACATACATCCTTTGAAATGACTGAACCAGAAAATTGTTATTCCCTGATGGTGTGAATAAGTGAATTACCATGTGTTGTTGGATTTGAAATGTGCATGGAATATAAACAATTTTCCTATGGATTCTTGTAAAAATGGGTGTGAAAAGTTGACACAATTGTTGACTTATTTCCACCAATTTTCTCCAAAGAACAAAGAGAAGAGTATATTAGCTTTCTTTTACTTGCTAACAGAACAAAAAGAAGGAAGGATTAACACGCATTATGAAAGAAGAAAATCAATAAACGTGTGAATTGAGATGGAAGAATCAAACACTACCGATTGAGTCACATGTATATACTATAATTGTCGAGGCAATGACATAATCATCAACAGCCATCACACGCTGATGTAATGTTTTGTTCACACTGGTGGTGAGAGATTGTGGAAGATTTGGTTCACTAGTGTAGAGCACCTGATAAATTAAACTTGGATTCCCATTTAGCTACAGTCAAAGGCATTCCTTGTGTTGTGCACAAGCTGCATGCTGAACATTTAATTATTCAATGCTTTGAACTGAAGCTTGTTGCTTGCATCAACACAGAATTTGAATTCAAGACTTCTGCATGCTATGTGTTGCTCTCAGTGTATTGCTTTTTATGGTTAAGGGAGAAGGGAAGGAGGAAAAGATTATGGGCTTGATCTCCTCTGCTAACAAAACTAACATTTTAACAAGTAACATTTGCCGATAAAAAAAAGTGTATTGCTTGTCACAAGTCACAAGAAATGAAGAAAACATATATAGCTTGAGGTGAGATAATAATTCTAAACAAATTGAGGCATTGAGGGAGCATGACTCACGGGATTCTTAATGGGCAAGGTACAGTAAAATTATTTTTAAAATATAATCAGAAAGTGGAAAGAAAAAAAAGATGCTGAAACCTATTGTGAGTGAAAAGCAATATGGTTGGCCGGTGAAGTATAAGGCTGATAAAGTTGACATCCCTTTGCTGGTATTTGAGTTATGCTCAGCAAGCTTTTATTGATACATGTCGCCTTTGTTAACTTGAAAGCATTAAACCAGCTTATCGCATAAAGCATATTCATAAACTTGACTACGAGAATTGTTGAAAAATATGTTTAGTTAAGCTAAAGAATTTATGTGAAGGTATTTTTGTTCGCAAAATACAAGCTATTATAATCGCCTCGTAAACATATAATTTGTTGTTATATGAGTCCATGAAGCCCGCGCATGAATTACTGCAGTGACTTTTGCACAGCATAACTGTCTTAAGTTCTCTGTTTCACTATATATCTACATGGCCTATTTCAAGCTTGTAAATCTAGTTAATTATAAAAATTTAGAAGTTTAAATGTAGAGGAACTTTCCATCAGGATGTTTAGCAACAATATTCTGGAACCACTTGTTCACGGTTTCTTGTACTTTATCTTTTTATCCGCACATGTATGTTTGGACCACCACTATGACTGCAGCACTCAAATACTCGATATTATAAATTTGTTATAATATACTATCGACAGTTTATTCAATTTCACAATGAATAATATCTTTTCTGTCATGAACCTAAACAGCAATTGAATAACGAAATGATTTGGATAGAACATATTATCTAAATACAGAATGAAATAATTAATATAATTCATGCAAACTCATGCTGAAAAACATCACCTATGTAAACTAGTCTACATGTAATACTTGTCCATCCAGCAAGGAATATTAAAGAAAGCATCAAGGAAAAAGTTGAGTTGGGTCTCATCAGAAACAGCCACATCATTTCTTTTAGCTAGAGACCCCAACAATTACTAAGTTTATTACAGCTGGTTAATGCAAACCAAAATGGCTTCTTATGTAAGTAGTACTATAATACATGGAACACATAAATCTATGAAGACAATAGTTTTACTAAAAGCACATAAGCCAAGACTTTTAATTTCAAGTCTCTTCTTATACACAAGAAATTAATACATGGTCCAAGACCATGTTGGTCTCAGTCAATCTCCATGTGACACATTATCAACTCTTTTTCTTGAATTGAAATATGTAGTTACATGTCACGCAGAGAATGTCCAGGACCACATGGTCCTGAATCATGTAATGATTTCTCCTTATACACCACGCCCGAGCTTGTTACGTATCTTACTGATATAGTCAGAAGCCAACCCATCAACACACTGCTCTTTCTTTGGATTAACATCACCAGGGACTCTCTCTTGATAAATCAAATGTTCGGTTGATCCGATGCTCCCAGCTGACTTGATCACATATGTGGGGTTGGCACGGCTCTGTGGCTGTTGTGACCTTTTGCTTGCTGCAGGGAACTGATCAGGAACAGGAACCAGTGCTTCCTCATCAGGATCCATATCAGACCCTGGACCAGCCTTTGTTGTACTGGTAGCTCCAAGAGTCTTCTGAGCAATAGAGAAAGAGGAAAACCTAATGACATTTACTACAACCTGCATCAATTTCTCACAAAGAGACATCTCACTCTTGGACTTAATTCTATCCATGATTTTTGGCTTAACAAGTCCTTGGTGTCTCAAAAGAGAAGGTTAATACAACATAAAAGGCAAGCATGGTCTATTTATAAGAGCATAGGATGTAGACGGGTGAATTGGTCTTTTTGGCCTTTTTTCTGGTTTCGTGTAAACCCTCATCCAAATATATCCTAATCTAGCTAGCTTCTTAGTGGGTGGATCCCTTGCTCATTCAGTTAAATGAAGGTTTTTTTTTGCAAAGAGTAGAGCCCACGTAACATGGACAAAATCTTGTTGCGTTTCTTGTCTGTATGATGAGTGAAAGCATGTAGTAGCACGTACAACATCAATAATTGGTTTGGTGAGTTTGGTCCCTGGTTGCACCATTTGTAAAACCACTAAGATTCTGAGTTTTATAAAATTATAAACGGGCAAAAAGTAGATTTCAGTGATAGTGCATATGTGGCCAGAGATTGGGGAGATGTAATTAAGAATTTACCCTGTTCTTAAATCATTCACGTAGTTCACATGTTGCGGAGGCTTGATATTTTATTAATTAATATATTTGTGTTACGCATAGTCTAAAGTCGTGGAGGTATAAGATTCTTTGGCACTGCTTCTCTCATAGTTTGTTTCTAAATGTTTTGTCTTTACATTTTAAATAACGATTGCTCTCACCTTACTAGTGACGCTTTTGGGGAATCATTTCATCATGTTTATCTGACTCTACTTGTCAAACATGCAGTGATAGAAGAAGGAGGCCCATCTTAAACAACCACAATAAGACATGACCCTTTTTTATTAGACAGAAGTTTTTAGAGTGTTTCTTCCTACACCATTCGTTTTTTCTACTACACCATTAATGAACAGTGCATTTCCAAAATTGTCCTTCGTGTTTTTGCAGCTTTTATACACGGATCCGTATGATTCATGCTTACGGATTTGTCAATCCATAAGATTCTTACGGATCCGTGAATCCGTAAGTTTTTTTTTTTGCATGTACGGATTTGGCAATCCGTAAGCCCAATCCGTTTGGGTTTTTTATATACGGATTGGGCAATCCGTAAGCCCAATCCGTTTATTTTTTTTTGAAAAGTTAAAATTATATTTTAGAAAATAATGGTGCAAGTAGGTATCGAACTTGTGACCTTTAAGTTATTAATACGATGCTCTAACCAACTGAGCTAATAGACTAATTATGTCAAAAATTAATTGATATTGATATATATATATATATCACTAAATTTATTTAATTTAAAATAATTTATTATATTAAAAAAATATTGTATTAAATATACATTGAAAATTTTAGTGTTATATTAGCAACATTAATTATTTTTTAATGTAATTGAGCTATTAATTTT
>PYAF01005012.1:689560-701621 GCA_007407185.1 Glycine tomentella
TATTATAATTTACATATCTATGAAATTATTTAATGATATGAAATAAATTGTTAGCTTCAAAAATAAGGATAAAAAACATTAAAAAATGTTTAAGAATTATTTTAAATTATTTCAATGTATATTTAATACAATATTTTTTTAATATAATAAATTATTTTAAATTAAATAAATTTAGTGATATATATATATATATATATATCAATATCAATTAGTTTTTGACATAATTAGTCTATTAGCTGAATTGGTTAGAGCGTCGTATTAATAACTTAAAGGTCACAAGTTTGATACCTGCTTGCACCATTATTTTCTAAAATATATTTTAACTTTTCAAAAAAAAAAAACAAACGGATTGGGCTTACGGATTGCCCAATCCGTACATGCAAAAAAAAAAACTTACGGATTGGAAAATCCGTAAGATTCTTATGGATTCACGAATCCATAAATTCTTACGGATTCACGGATCCGTAAGAATCTTACGGATTGACGAATCCGTAAGCATGAATTATACGGATCCTTTATAAAAACTGCAAAAAAGCGAAGGACAATTTTGGAAATGTACTGTTTATGAATGGTGTATTAGAAATAACGAATGGTGCAGGAAGAAACACTCAAGTTTTTATAGATACTGTAATTTAGTGTGTTCCTACTTACTTCCTACCCAAAAAAAAAAGTGTGCTTTTGCAGGGAAACACAACCGAAGACATTGGAGCCACAACTATCTATTTTTCTAAATCTTATAAATAGAACATTTGATAGCTACGTGTTCAATAGCTCACAATTACAAATACATAAGTAGGAGCAATGATAAAATGCATCAACCTGTCAGTTGTGTTGCTGCAAAAAATAGGACACGATACAATTTGATACGTGCAACTCTTCTAAATAAATACTAGTAAGCCAAATATGCTATACCCCTCACCCTCTGTTGGGCCCTGGCTAGTCAAATATATTAATGTTGACCTGAATGGAAGGCAAAGAAATTCAAATCTTTTACCTTTAAGACAAGAACTAAACCAAACTGCACAAACATGAAAGGCCACATCAGAGCCACTAAACATTCTCTATTCTGTGCAAAGAGCATTACAATTTACATTTAAGAGTCATCAGCATTCAGCAGATTTGGGTTACTTGCAAGCTAAGAAAGCTTATAATCAGAAGATTTGGGTTACTTGTCTTATTCAGGTCATATCTTGATTCATTCAACCATGTACAAATTTCCTTCTTCAGTCTAGTGATCTAGATGAAAGCCAAGGGTTGGGTGCTACATAAGTATAGCCCTGGAAATGGTCACCTGCTGTAGGTGTGGGTGCTGGCGAGTCATCAGCAGGCATTGCTGTCCAACATTGGTCAAAATTAGATGTACAATCTTTCGCAGACACATCTGGTTTGAACTTCGGTTCCAGTTCTCTTGCCTCCAATTTTTTCCAATTGATTGACCTAAACCATTTATGACTTTTGATATGGTCATCTCCATTTGGCCCATTGCCTAACCTTGTCGATGGATCCTTTTGTAGCAACTGTAACAAGTAAACAGAAATGTGCAGTTTTTAGCATTTGGCCCCTCTGTCTCTCTCCTTACCAAGGCTTTCTTTTTTCATTTTTAATCTCAAATACATAAATATTTAGAGAACATCTGTTCCAGAGCAGGAACTTCCTGTATCCCTGCGTTCTCCTATGTTCTTTTTCATATCCTTTGAATGTTCACGCTTTGTAGCAAAATAACATCTACAAGAATGTGGTCATCCATGTTTTTATTTTTCTAGAACTTGTCATTATATAAGGAAAAGTGGTTATACTCATTGTGCAAATGCTTTTACTACATTCAATTTTATACTTAAAGAATTACTTTTCTAAGCAAGATGATCGCATCTTTGCAGGCTAACCTGGAAAAACAATAGAAAATTACCGACTCACAAACGGTTGCAGGGAAATCATGGTACATTTTTCATACTAATTTTTATTAGAATATTAATATCATTTAAAATTTATGATTTATTTAAATAAAAAAAAAAACAAATGCAAGTGAAATCCAAGTAGATTAACAATAGACATCAGGGTCCATTAACATACGCATGAAATAAAACAGATCTGGGTTTGAGTTTTAAAATGTTTTGATAAATACAATGTGTTTATAAATTATAGGATTTGTAATTTTGAAAAGGAGAATTTTGAATTAACTTAGAATGGTTTTCAGAAAAATACAGATCGCAATATGCCTTTGAATATGGTATTTGGTTGACGTATATTTAGTTTCATTATGCAAAGCCACAATTCAATAAGTCAATATAGTATAAATGTTAAATTTAAAATTTTAATAAATATAACTATCCAAATAGAATGTAGATAGGATCACTTTTGGAGTAAAGTAAATCCTGACATGATTTCAGCAAAAAATCATGAAAAAATAGAACATTGACATACAGAAAGGATACCAATGAAATATTAAGGCAGTGAATTCAGAAATCTACACTATAAAACCTTTATGCCATGTTTAGGAAACAAGCATTTTATACTTGTAAGTTGTAAGTATACTATAACAGGATAGAAGAGGGTAGAGAAACAAAAAGGACGAAAACCAGTAACTGTTGTCTACTTACTCCTTTGAGCAAAGAGTGAGCTTCACTGGTAAGGAATGGTGGAAGTTTTACTTTCTCTTTAATTATTTTCTCCTGAAGTTTCTTTCTGTTATTGTGTGTAAATGGTGCCTGCCAAATAAAACCCAACAATCAAGAAAAACTGAAAGTACACACTTTGTGACATAGCAAAAGCCCTTGGTATTGGTTAAGAGAGATTCTGCAAAGTGGTGCTAGGTTTCCTAAAGTAGGGAGCCTTCAAATGCTGATAGCTTCAACTTGTGCTCTTATATAGAAAAGAAATGAAATAGAAAGGTTCCTAAACAGCAAATAAACAGATTCGTTCACATACCAATTTTGGAAATAAAAAAAGAAGATTGATCATCAATAAGGTCCATGTTGATAAAATGCAGTTCACAACTGTTCATTACCATATAATTTGAACTTAAATCAACAAGGTAAAATTTAGAGTTACATGCATCTGCTGACTCTACTCTTTTCAACTTTTCCCTCATTGCAAATGCATAGGCAGCTAAGCCTGGCCAAGACTTACCTATCTTGACTCCTAATGTTCTCTATTCAAGACTTGATTGCCAGAGACATAATGGATTCTAAACATGCATATTGTTATTGTATATCCCCATATAATTCCAAATATTAAACTTTGGTTACCTACAAACATGCACACTCACACGCACAACCAATTACAGATAAATGATAAATGATGAAAGATATGGCATTACCTTCCCTGTTAGCATTTCATACAACAGAATACCAACACTCCACCAATCTGCATCCTTATTATGGCCTTTACCCAGTAGGATTTCCGGAGCCATGTATTCTACAGTCCCACAAAAAGAGTTGGATCTTCCCAATTCATCAATCTCTTTTGACAGTCCAAAATCAGTTAGCATGACCTATACAGGCAGAGCAAATATCAAAGTTGAATAATACAACTCAGTCTTTCAAGATATGCTAACAGTGAACTTGACATATCAGGAAGAGAGGAGTGCTCAAATACATTTTCTAACTCGCTCCTCCTAACACACTTTCTATTATTAGTTAAAATTTATTGAAAATCACAAAATCATATAGGTGAAACTTATTAAATAAGATACGGGACCCATAAAAAATTGTGATTTCCAATAAATTTCAGCAACTGTAAAGAGTGTGTTGCTAACATTTCTCGTCAAGAAGATAACCACGCAGGTTCAAATACATATATAGAAAATTCAAAATTTTCCTGCAAGAAAACAAAGCATTTAGGGTACGGGCATTATTACATGCCCATCAGCATCCATAAGAATGTTTTCGGGCTTAAGATCTCGATGCACGATGCCGTTTTTGTGAAGGTGTGAAACAGCAGACACTATCTCAGCAGCGTAAAGCCTTGCCTGATCCTCACTACTCAACACATACACCAAACCAAAACCAAATCCATAATTAAAATTAAAATTCTTTTAAATACGTAGGTTGCAATACTTAACTGTTAACATGATGAAGAAAAAGATACCTGAAGATACCATGACGATACAATTGAAAGAAGAGATGCCCTCCATTTATGTAGTCCAACACCAAATACAACTTAGATTTGGTCTGCACATAAACACATAATAATAGCAAATTCATTAAGACTGTTTATTAGTGGTTGAAGCGAGAAGGGATGAGGCAGAGGTCGTGGGTTCAAATCCTCGTACAAACCAAAACTAACAAACTAACAATTAACATTATTTGATGATAAAAAAGAAATATTTATTGTATGAATGGAATGGAGTTGAATTAGGTTAATATTTAGTTAGCTAGAGACCTGGAAAGAGTAACGGAGCTGAACGATGAAAGGGTGAAAGACTTTGGTGAGAATATCCCTCTCGGCTTTCATGTAATCGACGTGGTTTTTTTTAATGATGGTGTCTTTCCTCATCACCTTCATGGCGAACACGCCATCACCGTCGTCGAACCAATCACCTTTTTTTCTGACGAGAAAGACCTTCCCAAAGGAACCCTGTCCTACAACACGAAGAATATGGAAATCGGAAGGTCCAACTTTTGGGGGGTCGGGACCAAATGGTAATTCTTCTTCTTCTTCTTGTTCTTCGAGGAAGAAGAGAGGGGTGGAGGAAGGGACGAAGCGAGGAGAGGGGCCCACGAAGGAGTGGGACCTACTGAAAATGACGTGTGGGCTTGATGGGGATGGATTTGGGGAAGAAGAAGATGAAGGGATGATGAGCTTGCTCAGGTTCTTCTTCTTCTCGAACGTCGACACCATTTTTGTTATTTTTGGTTTATTTTCAGTTAGTTGGTTTGGTTGGTTATGTGAGGGAGAGAAGAGAAGAGGACGATGCAGATTGGTTACATTGCACTTTGCACAGAATGAATTCAATTGCTGAATGATTTGATTGGATTTGACGAGAAATGGAAGTGGAACTTGGAGTTGTTGGAAGGATGGGTCCACTCCTGAGATGATCGCATCAATAATTGATGTTTACTTCTGGTTCTCAACCAATAGATGATTTTATAAATAAATCGAAATAAAAGAGCTTTTTCTTATCTTCCTTTTTTATCATAATTTTCTACACCAACTCATGCATTTTTATCCTAACCATTTGCCCATCTCGACCTAACAACAATTCTCTTTCTCTTTGTATCTAAAGACTAAAATAATAAGTATTTTTAGTGCTAAGTCTCAAATTGAAATTTTATATTATTTTTTGATTAATTTTATAGTATCACATATGATTGAAGATATTTTAAAATCTTTCTAATTTTTTTTAATTGGTAGATCTCATTTTAAGATTAGAGGGAGAGAAAGAACGAGAAAAAAATTATTTTTTTGAATGATATATAGATATTGAGAGTTCTTTTACAATAATTCACTTTCCATATTAGAGATCTTTTCATCTCCTTTATTAAGAGATCTAGTAAAAATCAGATCTTGAGTTTAAAATCTTTATTGAAGATCTAGAACTAAAGATAAATCTAAATATACCAAAGATATTGGATGCTGCACATTAACACAAAAATTAGAAAATTGTTATTGTTTTATCTTTTATTTATTTTTCGTAATAATGGTGACAACAAAATTAAAACCTAAGACACTCTATACTAATCAAACAATTATTTCCCATAATTAGGTCAATCCTAACTATTTCTTTATTCTTTTTTTTAGTGCTAATGTATAGGAATGTTAAAATGAACTTTAGCATTAGTCCTTATAGTCTTACTACGTTTTAGTTTTGATGCTCTTCATTTTCTTTACGAGTGTTATTAGAGGTAAAGAACATTGTTATCAACAACATAATTATGATGACTCTAGAAGAAAAGATGATAATCTTATATAGCCTTGATTGAATTTTAATATTGTTCATTGTTCTCTATTGTCCATGTATAATGAACGTTTACAAACTAATTTTGAGTTTCACAAGATAAAATGAATTGAATGGACCTGAACAATTAAAAGATAGTGTGTTTGGTAGAATAGATTAACAATTTTTTTTAGTAGATCTTACATTAATAGTTGCTTGTCACTTATGACATGAGAAAATATAGACCATTAACGCAATAACTTTTATATCATTTTATCTTTCTTGTTGGTGACCTTATGACTCAATAATCATAAAAGTATAATTTTTCACATATTTCTCTTCAATCAAATGACTTAACATTCAATTTTATTTTTACTCTTTTTTATTTTTTCAAATTATTTCTTTCATTTTTATTTATTTTATTTCGCTCCTCTCAACCAAACATACAACATAAAGAATCCATCTATCAAAAATACTCACAAGACCGTTATTCAAAATAGGGACATGTGGAGGGAGTTTATGTGTATGTACAAAGACTTGTTACCAACCTACATGTTGCTCTTAATTAAGCGCCATAGGCATCGTTAGCAACATAAGAGACAATAAGGGAATAAAACCAAAGATCAAGTGTATGGATTAGGATTTAGGAACCAAAATTGAACCTTTATTTATTCTTTTGCCTTATTTTAAGTAAAACATTTACTCATCCAACCAAAAAAAGTAAAACAATTACTTTGTCCTTGAAATTCATATCATCAGTGAATTCATTACCCAATATATTAAACTTTAACAACAATAATCAACTGACAAAATTAGACTTCAGATATAACACAAATCGTAAGCCTGTAGTAATCCAAGTTTACCCTTGCACTAGACCCCGTATAGCCAATTTTAAGAATATGTTCAAACTCTTTTTTTCTTGTGAAAAAAAAAAAAAAAAAAAAACTCAGATGGCTTAGAGCCTCCACAAGAGCTTAACATTGTACTTTCATGGTATCAATAACAGGCAATTGCTTCCTGCGCCAGTCATTTTTTCGATACACCCTGCAGTCCACAGTAGATATCCGAAAATACCCCTGCTGCTAGGTTAAATAAAATTAAAATACCCCATCGCTTCTTCTCGCTGCACCAGTATAATTTGTCTCCCTGCGCACCAGTGTCGTTTGCTGCACCTTCATCATTTCTCGCCTGCACCATTTGCTCGGGTGGACGTCGTCTTCTCGTCATCTTCATTCTTCTCGCCTGCACCATTTCGCGTGGCGTCGCCTCCAGTGCCTGGTGCGTGTTTGATTTGTAGAGTTAAACGGATTTGCAAATCCGTAAGAGTTACACGGATTACACCGATTACGAGACTGCGGAAGAAGTTGCAGTTTGAGGAGAGGAAGCAAGCTAATCAAAGAAGGGTAATGCTGCTGGTTTTAGTGTGGTTATTTGATTTTGTGGATCATGAAAAGTAAATCAAATGAACTGTAGTCAATGAAGAAAAAAAACTGCTAAAGAATAAATTCCTCTTTGAAGTTAAACCATTCCCTTGACTTGAAACTGAAGCTGATCCTCAGAGAAGAGGCAAAGTTAATACAGAAGCGTTTTGAATGGATTAGTACAATAGTATTACTTATCAATAAGGTTCTCTTGGATGGTAGTCCAAGATTCTTTTCTTTTTGTTCTTTGAAAACAATGTTTTTCATTTGATGATGAAAATAAAATTATATGGCTTAATAAAGGAGGATGAAATGACTAAAAACTAAGAGAATAAGAAAAAATACTCCCTTGAAGGAAATTTAAGGTACCAGTTTCTGGTAATCAATTATTGTTCAAATAAAGTATAAAATGTTGATTTTACTGGTCTGTGTTGCCAAATCTTTTAATTGTAAAACCTATTTGAACTCAGAAAGTTTGCTAAACCAAGCCTCATGCATATGGATTTAGTTTCTCCAAGTAGGCATGGGGATTAACTTTTTATGCAACATTTGAGTTGTGGAATTACTCATGGTTTCATTGATAGTGGGTTTCTGGTTGTCGAAAATTTTAGAGAAACATATGGTTTTCATCAAACTCTAGCCATTGATCTTCTCTCATCACATATCTTTAGTGAAGTAAGAACATGTCCATAGCCCTCTCTAGAGATATGATGGCATATGCAATCCTTTACATATTTGTTTTGTATTATTATATACTCACCCATTTGTGAATCTTAATGTTACAGAGTCTTGGTTCAAAGTGGATGAGAAGGAACCTATCGCTTATGCAAAAGTAGAAGTTATTGTAGCATCTGACATGAAGCCATCTGATCTAAATGGTTATCCCTTACCTGTGATTCTTATGATCTTCTTCTCTTAGAATTTTTATTTGTGCATAACAAATTATAGTACGTTTCAGGATTAGCGGATCCTTATGTGAAAGGTCAAATGGGTGTATACAGATTCAGGACAAATATACAAAGGAAAACACTTACTCCAAAATGGCATGAGGAATTTAAAATTCCCATCATAACATGGGAGTCTGACAATGTGCTGGTTATTGCAGTTCGTGAAAAGGACCATATCTATGATGATATCCTTGGGTTTGTTCAATTTTTTAAACTTTTGTATTTTGTAAAATATGTATGTGTGCGCATGCACAGTTAATTGTACCAATTGCCTTTAAGACACCACTAAGAAAACAAAACGAGCACATTTTTTTTTTATTTTAATATTTTTTACCTGAGAATCAACTTCATCTTGACTTGTTCTTTGCACAATATTATTAATGATATGATATCATTCTTGTTATCATGGAGTACATGCTTGTATTATGTATATCTGATTATCACACTGAGTGTGTGCTTGTCACAAGTATGTGTGGTTACATTCTGGGATACGGACTTTATTTATTATTTGTCGTTGATAACAATGATTCTTGCTTGTGCCACATTTGATGAAATCCTTGCAACCATGGGACAGTTAAAGAAGCATTTGTCTCATTCCCATATTCCCAATATCTTGGCTTCTGTTTCCTGACTATAATCCACTCAGAGAATTTCAGAATCTGTTTCCCTGACTATATTTTTTCAATCTTTTATTGATTGATTTACTGACAATTCTGAATGTTGAGTGTTTCAATTTCCCATGAGTCTGATAACATTTCTCTAAATATGTTGTTTGATCTCTTTTCTACCACTTTGTATTGTCTTGCTATCCTTTATTCATTGTATATGTTTCCCATGATTTCCTGCCACTTATTCTGTCACTGGTGTATTTATCGGAATAATTGAATGTTGCACTGTTTTCAGGGACTGTTCTGTGAACATCAATGAATTTAGGGATGGGCAAAGATATATCATGTGGCTGTCACTTAAGAACATAAAAATGGGGAGGTTGCATTTGGCAATAACTATTCTTGAAGATAATGGAAAGGTAATTTCCGCCTCTCAAATATATTGGTACTTATTAATATTTAATAAAGCAAAGCATTTTGATAAGAACAGAGTTCTAAAGAAAATGCAAAATAGCATATGGGGCAATAAGTTGCTTTAATGTTTTTTTGACATGTGGTTGGTGTTTGTCTCTTTTATTTCAATTTTGAATGTTATGTGTACAGGGAGTTGATACTACATGTGAGCAGGAACCAATGGACTTTGAAGAACGAAAAAACTCCTTTGAAGCAAATGAGACTACTGATAATAGTTCCTTCCACCTGAAAAATCTGAGAAGTTGGCAGATAACTATGAGCCGATAGATATCAAAGGGCAACAGGAGACAGGAATTTGGGTTCATCACCCAGGAAGTGAAGTTTCCCAAAGGTGGGAGCCTAGGAAAGGGAAGAGTCGGCGCCTTGATACAGAAATTCATGGGGAGCCTAATGATTCAGTTGGCAATGGTAATTCAACTGTATCAGGATCCTTGAACAATGACAGCAGCAGTCCTGATAATAATCATGAAGAAAAGCATTGAATGAGATCGGTTAGGAAGGGCCTGCACAAGATTGGGTCAGTATTCCACCGGAGTCCTGTTGGTAAGGAGTTTCTGTCTCCACATGATAACATTAGGTCAGAGAATGCTAAGGAGATGATCGGTGTGAAGTTTGTCATGGAAGAGAACATTTCTGGCTTTCAAACTGGTAAGGTTCAGGCAGAAGGGGGATCAACAGAAGGGAGTGGTCCTGAGAGCCCTGCCAGTACCAAGGGAAATGTCAAGGATATGGCAAAGAATATTTTGAAACATGCAGAAAAATCGGCTCGTGGCTTGAGGCACTTTCTTTCTTGTAAATCAAGGAAATTTAAAGGCGAGTCTCCAACAGTTCCAGAAAGAGAACACAAATATGACTCTTCTGATGAGTAATAGTCTCCCATAGATGTAATAAGAACTCCAGTTGGTTCTCCTGCTGTAGTCTCCGGCAGCAATGGTTCCCCCAATTCTGGAGTAAATGTGGTTCAAATACTTCCATCAAACACTAATGTGGACCATGAAGCCACAGCGGTAATCGCGAATGAAAAAGATGAACCTGAAAATGCATACTCCCCTGACAGGTCTAGGGAAGAATTTGTTAAATCTGCTGAACTGGTGCATGATAAAGAGGAAATGGGGGCAGATAAAAAAGATTTATCAGTCTGTCTCATGTAGCATAGCATATTTTCTCCAGCATTTCATACCCATGTTCTACAGTCTAGGCAGATTTTGATTGCTGTAATAGTCCTGTGTATACACGGTTTTTACGTAAACATGTTCGGGTTTCAGATGGTGCTGTAGTTTGTAAGCATGTAAATAACTTTATACAAGGAATAAAAGAATGAAAGATTTATAATGTAATTTTGTGCTCCTATAGCTTTAAGAGAGCCGATATCAACCAACTTTTAAATGGCCTATGTTGTCTGTGTTTTATTCACAATTTGTGTTTGTTTGTAAGAGAACGTAAACACACAAGTACAACATTCAAGATCATTTTCTATATCCTTGAATAAGAGTTACCAACGAGGCTAGTGATACTTGCTGAACACGCTATTAAACCGTTTCTTACTGAAACTTCCTTCTAAAATACAATATAACAAATTGGACTAAATTTTGTTAGATTCCAATACTTTCATGAACTTTCAGTCAAATGCAGTCCTCAGCACAGGCACCCAAGTTCTCTGACTCACGAACTGAGCCAGGGCAGAATCATAGTACAACTGATGTGGCTAGTCCAACTCTTTCTCTGGACTCCAAAAACCGCACACCACGAGCATTCACTAATGATGAGTAAAACACGCAGACTAATCCTTGAGAGTCATATCCAATCTTAACAGTTCTCGAAACATAACCATATTGGTCCTGATTCTCCTGAAACATGCACCCCGTCAATCAAACTAATCCCGAAATACAAAGTGACTGCAAAAATCTTGATATTTTGGTCAAAATGGTGAGTGGCTGATGCAGTCACAATTGCATACACACCAACTCCAAGGTCAAAATAACAGGCTGTTAATGCAGTCAAAATTACATGCATATTGCATAAAAAACCTAGAATCATGAATTCGAATCTGAAAACAATTTCTTTGTATATGCAAGGGTAATGTTATGTACAATATCTCTCCCCTAACCTTCGCATAGCAAGGAATCTCTCGACAATGACATATGTAGTTTAGTTTTTTTTTATTGTGATCAAAATTGCAGACAGCTGATATAGTCACAATTGCATGCACATTCACTCCAAAAACCTTGAGATTGCAGTGAAAACAGTGAGCAGACTGATGCAGTCACAATAGCATCCACAGTGAATCCAAAAACCTTAACATTGCGGTCAGAATAGCCGGAGTCTGATGCAGTTACAATTGCATAATGCATGTACACACTGAATCCATAAACCTTCAAAATAGCAGGTGGCTGATGCAATCACAGTTACATCCACAATGACTCCAAATTTTTTGACATTGCAGTCAAAATACCAGGCGGCTAATGCAGTCACAATTGCATGCACACCGACTCCAAAAATCTTGACATTGCAGTCGAAATATCTCTCGCAGACCGATCTTTAAAACCTTTAATTGTTAATCCTCCAAAACACCATCAATGGCACCAACCACCCACCCATCACTCCTTTCCCTATCAACAACACATTTCACAATCCTCCTCCACATCCCCATCTTGGGCACAAAACCCTTCCACACCATATCCCAAAGAACCCACTCAACCTCCCCAACCAACCCCTTCTCACAAAACCCTTTAACCA
>PYAF01005012.1:705842-731856 GCA_007407185.1 Glycine tomentella
CCCCAAGTTTTTTTTTTTTTTTTTTTGTTACCATGTTATTGATACAGATTATTCATTGACTTTGTCAATGATTGATCTTTGTCGGAGAACCTAGCTGGTCACCTTTGATTGGGTTCTTTCCTTTCAACCATGTTTTTCCATCTACAAGATAAGATTTTGTTTAAGGGGGCCGAGTCCACTACGACAAGGTTTTAAGACTTCATTATAAATTGTAAATACTAAACAAATAAGAACAGAAGAATAAAACTGGACTTGAAACACTTAGTAAGATTTAAATGATGTAAAATCTAAGATCAATTACAATTTTTGTTCTTTTTCTACCAAACTAACAAGGAACACCATCAACTGAAAAGTAGATAAAAATAAAATTAAGCTGAACTGGAGGTGAACTGGAGGAAGAGGATGTGGAAGTGTAAGGAAGAAGAAAATTGTAAGGCCATGGTTGACATGTCATCCATACATGGTTTTAAGTGAGTTGATCCTATCCTAATCTTGGATTAGTAGCCCAGCATCATGCAATTTAATGCATGATGATGAAAGATAGGGATTTAGGTGACATTTCATCAATACATGGTTTTAGGTGAGTTGATCCCATCCTTTTCATCTTGGATTCGTAGCCCAGCTCCCTGCAATTTAATGTATGATGATGAAAGAAAGAGATTTAGAAGACCTGGTATGAGTTGCTCAGTCTTTGCAGTTGGCGCTTAAAAGTTGTTAGTTATGGATAACATTGCATGTAATTTCTTATACCAACATAATAAAATCAATATTTTATATTTTGCTGCATGTTTTTTCTGGTAAAAACTATTTGATTCTCTTTTTTCTAAGGTTATACTTGGATTGATGAAAAGAGATGGAATAAAATAAAATTGATTGAAAATAGAATGGAGTGGAGTGGAATGGAATACAATGAAATAAAACTTTTGTTTCATTGTTTGGATACATTATAATGGAATATAATGAAATGAAACTTTTATTTCATTGTTAGGATATATTTATAATGGAAGGAGTTACGAGACTCAATGATGATGATTAAGGTATGAACGTTTGGATTCGATCATTTTCGGATGTAAATTTCAAGACCTCAGTGATAGTTATTAGAACATAAAGATAAAAGGTGTGGAAGATTAAGAAGATGGTAATGAAGTGGAGTAATAAATCGGAGGAGGATTTGTCACAAATGAAAACTTCCTTAATAAGAATCGATTTGGATTCAACCAAGAACCAAGAAGAGACTAAACTCTAAATTCCTGCAAATGCTTAATTTCATTAATAAAAAAGTTTTGCTAAAAATAGCAATATCTGAGTATTTATAGAGCTAAGTCTCTAATAAAACCTAAAAATGCATAGTTTAAATCTACTTCAGCCCACATTGAGGCCCATTACACAAATAAATAAGAAAATAAAATCTAAAAGGCAATTGCTTTCTACGCCAGTCATTTTTCCGATACACCCAGCACTCCACAGTGGATATCTGAAAATACCCGTGCTGCTAGGTTAAATAAAATAAAAATACCCAATCACTTCTTCACGCTTCTTCTCGCTGCACCAGTATCCTTTGTCTCTCTACACACAGTGTCGTTTGCTACACCTTCATCATTTCTCGCCTGCACCATTTCGGGCAACGTCGCCTCCAATATATGATGCGTGTTTGATTTGAAGAGTTAAACGGATTTGCAAATCCATAAGAGTTACACGGATTACACAATCCATATGAGACATACGAATTGTGCAATCCCATAAGGCTCTTACGGATTACGCAATCCGTACATTACTCACACCATTCTTATGGATTGACTAATCCGTGTCATCCCCACAGATTTGCCAATCCGTATCACAACCACCACAATTCGAAATCAACACTCATACTAACGCAACCAAATACCACCTAACCACCACCAACGGATGCAACCACGACCAAGCACCTCCAAATCAAACGAGCACAACACACACCACCAATGCCACCACCGTGCGCCACAGAACAAAGAAGTGAAGACGAAGAAGGAAGTGTCGCAGCTGTACAGTCACAATAAGAAAACCCAAATAATAAACCTAATCAAGAGGCTACTTTTGATATTCCACTATTCATTTTAAAGGATTAGTACAACGATCTAAACACAATTGAGTCACATTCTAAAATCGATATTCATTCCAAACTTAAAAAATTGCATCAACTTATCAATGTACTCTATTTTCCCCCACTTTTCCTGTTTCCATTAAATTACAATTGTATACCATGTAACCTCCGCCCCCCAAGAATGACAACCAGGACAAACATCAGTTATCAATCCCACATCTCAAGAATAAAAAGATACAACACCCCATTTAATTTCTTCCGACCAACACAACAGAGCATGTGGGGGAAAACTCCTAAAAAATTGGAGAATGATAATGGATAAAAAAAAAATGAATATAACAGATAGATAATACACAACCAACTAGCCTAACTAACAGACAGGACCTAAACAAAATGGCCCTCTCTATCACAGGCATTTACCAATCCTCTATGATACATTCACCATATTCAACTCAAGCGGTCTCAAAGCTTCTTGAACTATTTCCTGAACTGCCCGGTTACGTCGGCAAACATCAGACAGCTCTTCAACAGGAACAGTAAGTCCATTAGTATCCCCTCCGGATGATGCATCAGAAAGAGCTTCTAAGAATCTTGATCGCTCTACATCTGTAACAGCTGTCGATGGAATTAACAAAACACTCTTTTTTGCCCATTCCAGTGCTTGCCTCCCATATGATCTATTTAATGCCAAGAGTGTATAAGATACCTGCGGGAGGTGCAGATGCACACAAATTAAAGAAATAGTTGGACTTCAGCCTGTCATAAATGTGAATGAAAGACAATCAACGTTGACTTGAGAAATTACCACATCCACTCGAGATTTAGGAAGTGCTCCCGTTAATGAAGCAACCAAAATTCTGGTGATGTTGGCACCTAGAGGAATAATTACACTATCTCTTATTGGTATAAATTGCTCCCCCACAGAGGAATTCGCAAGATCAAAAATGTCAGCCAAGAAATGCAATATGGAATTGGAAGCCTCCCTGCAGAGGACGAAAATAGCAAAAAGGGTAAACAGCCACACTACATAGAGGAAGTAAGCCATGGAGCAGCATGAAAAGTTGTTACTACAAGATTATTTGCCTCTCTACAATAAATAGTAAACAAAAAGATCAAGAATGCACATAACACCCCGCCAAAAGAATGGATGATGCTTTTAAGGTTTTTCTTTTTGTTGTGTGTGAGAGAGAGAGACAGAGATTGTACCTATGCTGTACCGTGATCCCAATCATAGAGCAATCAACTAATGATGGAAAAACAGACGAGGGAATAAACAGTTGAGGACAGTAGCGAATACACCTTGAGGCCAACAAAAAACAATCATCTGCTATATCAGGCCGGGCTGTGAATTCCTGCAGCAAGAAATAAAATCAAACTTCCAAACACAATCATTAGATCTGAAAGGAAGGGCTACAGTAGAGTCACTTAAATCACACCTGAATATTTGTGAGAAGGCGTGTTGTGTGCTGGAAAAGCGCCTCAATCAAATTTTTCAAATAGTCAGCACAAGATGGATCAGAACCAAATATCTGAAATGCAAGGCACCAACCGTCAAAGTAATGGCAAACTAGTTCATTGATCACACCACAAAAGGGAAGGGAAAGAATTTGTAGAACCTATAGCTGATGATAATTTTTTATACAGCAAGAAATTTTATTAGGAAAAAATTAGGGGAGTAAATTAGTTGAGGAAACAAAGTCCACAAAGAAGCAAGAATATACAAGTGGAAAGATGGAAATAGGTAAATGTTAGGATATAATGAGGAGGAAGAGTGTGTTAATATAGTTAGACTACTAAGGAGTTAGTTAATTAGTTAGAGGGGTTTATTTGTTATAAATAATGGGAGAAGGATAGGAGAGAGGGGGGATCTAATCAGATTTGTAGATTGAGCATTAGCTCTTTGTGGAAGGAGTAATCCTTTGTGAAGGGGGAAACCCTTGGAGGAGAGTTTTCTCCTATTGTTCTATATTTTCAGTCTATTAAATAAAATTCTGTCAGATTCTTTCTTTTCTTTGTCATACCAACTACTGGGTTTGTATCAATTGGTCCGACCTGTCGGATCTTCGAGGAAGAGCCGGTGTTCTTGATGGAGGAAGGGCAAATTTGGGCTATGAAGGTGGAGCTGCCAGCATTCACGGGGACCAACCCAATTGGTTGGATTTCTAGGGCTGAAAAATTCTTTGAGATACAAGAAATTCATTCATTCTATAAGCTGCAATATGCATTTATGAGCATGGAGGGTGCTGCGATGCGTTGGTTTTACATATGGAGCCAAAAGAACCCAGATTTAGATTGGGAATCATTTTCCACAACTTTGATCAAAAGATTCAGAGATCACTATGGTAACTCTATCTTGGAAAGATTGAGTATCTTGAAGCAAGAGCTGACTGAGATGGAAACCATCGAAGAAATGGAGACTTCCACAGTATTCTTCAAAGAGAGGACAAGCAATGAATCTAAGCTTAAGCAAATATTGCAGCAGATGGTGAAGAATCAAGAAATCAAACAAGAACTCGATGGGTCATTGAAGAAGGTGTTTGTGAGAGAGACAGCCAATTTGCAGGGGTTGCAGCAGCATTCTTGCAAGGTTAGCATTTCAGGTTTAAAGCATAGACCGCACAAGATATTGAAGAGTCAAGAAATCATTCTTGAAGAGAAAAAGGTGAAAGATGAGGAAAGGATGGAGATACATCCCTCATGATCAAGAAGACTGAGGGAATAAAAGAGATCAAGATGTGGAGGAAAAGGTGGATGGAAGAACAAGACATCATATTGGAGGGCAAGATTACAAATAAGCAAAGCATTCAAGAGGAGACCAATGCCCAGTCAACCAAGCATGTCAAAAAGAACATGGAAGGGAGTGGGTCAAATGGCTGCAAAAATACAGAGATTCATTCTTGGACAAGAAAGGTGCAGTTAGCCACTTATGGGGCTTGCAGCAAGGGAGAAACAAAAGAGGATCACTTTGTTTGTGTATTACATCAAGCATTAGAAACAAAACAATACAATGAAGTGATGAATGAGAGCAAGTTAGGGAGATTATCAGAATCCTTGAAGCTAGAGAAAGATCTTGTTTTTTTTTAGAAAGAGGCAGTCAACCCAACTTCATCATGGGAGCCACCAAACAGAAAATCATTAGAGGTAGATAATTTTATCAAAGGCACTAGAGATGCAGTGCTAGTTGTTGAAGAGTCTCCCTTCAAAGACCATCCAATGTCTCAAGTTGGAAACCTTCCATGGGCTCGAATTGGATCTTTGTTTTGAACTCCAACATTATACCTCATACAACATTGGGGTCCAATTGACTGCAAGGACCTTGCATCTATGGCTGACAGCCCAACCATGGAACCAAGGCTGAAGGAAGGTACTGAACCAGTCATGCTCCCACCACCAAAGCCACCAGACCTCAGTTTGCATGCAGGGACAGTAGGTAATTCCAAGTTAAGCTACAAGGCCTGAAGTTGTCTTCATGCAATCAGAAAAATTTCAGTGTGAAATTCCTATTTTCAGTTTTCAACCTTGAGGGCAAGATTGTTTTTAGGAGGGGTGTATTGTTAGGATATAAGGAGGAGGAAGAGTGTGTTAATATAGTTCGACTATTAAGGAGTTAGTTAATTAGTTAGAGGGGTTTATTTGTTATAAATAAAGGGAGAAGGATAGAAGAGGGGGGATCTAATCAGTTTTGTAGATTGAGCATGAGCTCTTTGTGAAAGGAGTAATCCTTTGTGAAGGGGAAACCCTTGGAGGAGAGTTTTCTCTTACTGTTCAGTATTTTCTGTCTATTAAATAAAATTCTGCCAAATTCTTTCTTTTCTTTGCCATACCAACTGCTGGGTTTGTATCAGTAAAGCTCGTTTTTATTGATATCTCAATCATAGAGAAAAAGCATACAAGTAGAATAAGAAACTGGGGGGTAATGTGAAGTATATCTATCTAAACTCCTTTTTAATTTAGAATAAGAAATTTTATTAAGTTAAGAAACTGCAGGAGTGAATTAGTCAAGAATATGAAATCTTAAAAGAAGCAAGAACATACACATAATAAAGAAAGGGAGAGAGACAGATAAAATAAGTAAAGCTCATTTCTCCTGATATCTATCAATCAAAGGGCTCTTCTCACTTTACTGCTTGTGAAAAATATAAAATAGAACTATAAAAGAAGTTCAAAGATTGCTGCACAAATCTTCAATTCTCTGGATACTAACTAATAGAGTTTGGGAAACTCTGATTTCTCATTGATCAGAAAATGAAAAGGCTAGTTACAAAGAATATAGGCATCACTATATATATATATAGAGAGAGAGAGAGAGAGACTTGAAGTCTAACCGTAAACTAGCCTATTTGTTACAAACTAACTCTGGTTAGAGCTATAACAAACTATGAGTTAACTGACAGCTCACAGATAACAGAAAACAAAATACACAAAGTAAAAACACTTGAGGGAGTAAGTATACTCTAATACTAACTAACCCATATTAAAATTTAAAATACATAAGAGGCAATTGAATGGATATATGGCTACTAACATAAAATAGTCTACTACTGTGGTCTAATCTATGAATCACAACAACTCATTTTTGTATTTAACCCATGTACAGCACACAAGAATATTAATATTACCACCTTTGGAGTTGGCAAAAAGTTATATGTCCCTTTTGGGGAATAGGGTGAGTAGAAGTATTTAAGTGAAAATACTCGAGAAAAATCGTATGTTCAAATCCCCACATCTGCAGAAGTTGGGCTGGTTATAGGTTAGCAAGCAAGTAGCTTCAAAAAAATTTCATTTGAGTTGAAAAACGTGGAAGTTCCACAAGCCTATAGAATCCTGCATATCCGCAGGCTCTCCTTCAATCATAATGGAAAACGTTGATCAGATAAGCAACAATCTATCCATCTTAGTGAAGCCAAAATCTTTCCTCTCCATAACTTCATCTAGAAAGCTTGAATGCACATGACCAAAGGCCTTCTTAAAATCTAACTCAGAATGTTTTTTTCCTCTTCTGAATACCACCTACCACTTAATTAGCACCGACAATAAGGGCCGAATCCAAAGTCTTCCCTGGAACAAAGTTCTGTGTGCTTCAGAAACAAATTTCCTACACATCTCACTCAAACATGTGGGCAAGATTTCATTCACAAACTTGTAAACACTAGAAAATAAAAGCTGGTGGTCATTACCTCAGTCCCTAACCAAGATAGACTGAAACTAGGCAATGAAAGTGATAAAGGAATCCCGTCCTTACCACTATAGTAAAACTCCTTAACATTTTCGAAAAATTATTACAAAACTATGCTTGTAAATGTAAGTGTATCAAATCATACACATCTTCAGTACTGTTTTTTCTATTTTTCAAACTAGAATTTTGCATTGGATAAGAGATTACATTAAAGAGAAATGTGTAAATACAAAACAGAGACAACAGGTAGCTCATAAGTTCAATAACCGTATAACTCTCCAATTCTTTAGTGTATATAGCATGAACACAGATCGAACAACTTACCATGTGGTAGCACACTATACTTGAGAGCACAATCACTGACCAAATCAAACAAGGCATAGAATTTCCTTCCTTACCCATAAACTAAACAACATGATAAGTGCACGCTCAAGCATAGTTATCCTGTTGCTTTATGTGTTACTAAACCTGTTTTATAGATATTCTCAGTTTCTTCCTTTTCTTGAGACAAAAAAGCACAAGGCACTTGTGTTTATTTCTCTAGCCAACTAGCAGATCTCCAGAGTCATTTTTTACCAACCCAGAAGATCTCCAGCACTGTTTCTGACCACCCCTTTGTTCATGCAGCATAGCACAGCTGTTTGGACTTTGTTCTGTTCTTGTACAGTTGTCTGTTTTTATTGTGTTGTTATGCTCTTTCTGCACAGTTCAGTCTATATTTCCTTAATTGGTCTGCATTTTTTCCCAACTCCTGTGGTTTTTGTTTACAAATGTGATTGTGTTTATTTTATCTTACATAATTCCATCTTTCTTTTACTTCATTCCTGCATTTTCATTTTTTCTTGACAGCCATGGCATCATCCACTCACCTGTGACCACATTGCTTTTGTTGTAACCTTAGATTAGGGATGATTGAGTGAATGTGTGCTTAGAATTAAATTATGACTTTGGATTATTAATTATTAATGTCGTTAATTTTTAGTTTTATTTTTTAGCATTAACAAACTCTGGCACAGCAGTAAAGTTGTGTCTTGATGACTTGTTGGTCATGGGTTCGAATCTGGAAACAGCCTCTTTGCATATGCAAGGGTAAGGCTACGTACAATATCTCTTCCCCTTACTTGCGCATAGCGTGGAGCCTCCGAGCATTGGGGTACGTAGTTTTTTTTTTAATGTGCATACATACCACCATTTGCTATCCTGCTATGGTATTTTTGGGCTTGGCCATGCCATGCCACGGTCAGGGATTAATAAGTATGAACTCATGTTCACCTAGGGTAAAAAAGATCTTCATTTAAAGTTGAAAGGTAGTTCTAAGACCACCTTTACATCCAGACTCATTCCTATAATAAAAGATATTTACTAACATGCACAATAAATTGAGCTAAAACCATATATAACTTTGGCAACAATTGGTCATTAGGAATGGCTGGTGGCATAGCAATATATTAATATACCTTTATAACTTCACTGGAGAGATAAAGAAAGCATGGTTGTTGGTGCTGCCTATAAAGACTCTGAATCTCTTCCAGCATGGCACCAATTGTGAGCCCCATGAACCTTCCAGAAGTTCTCACCTAGAAACATGTGATAGAATATTGCCACATCGCATTCAATAATACAAACTAATCTTTTCAATGTTGATAATGCATAGAACCAGAGTTGAGCTTGTACAGACTCTTTAGGAGGATGAAACCACCAGGGAACTGACATTAAATTTTAAATTTGTATCACAGACATGGCTGACAAACAGCCAACTGAAAGATGGCTTATATATGCTGGGAAAAAAATATCATAAACACAGTGTGTTACAACCTCATGAAAGTTATGCATAGTTATATGATAGGTTGAGACATAAATAATAAGCCTGGGTTGAAAGTTGAAACCACAAACAAAAATTGCAGTAATATGGAAATTTAAGATAAATGCCTAATCCAAATTGAATGACTCAATACCAACTCATATCTTGTCATTATTAATTATTTTCTTTGCATTGTAAATGTGCAAATGGAGAAGAGTTAATGGTTTAGCTTACTGCATATTTACATGCTCGGCAGAGAGATTCCATTGTTCTCATGTCCCAAGCACGACTGGCATCATATCATCATAAACATGTCTTAGACAAGCAAGCTTCAAAAAATAGAAGAAAACAAAAGAAGAAATGATAGACATCACATAAGCAATTAGAGACCACTTACATATCAAAAATAGCCTTAAAAATTGGCCATAGCCGTTGAATAGCATCTGCCACAACTTGAGGATGATTTACAAATCTAGAAGAAGATTCAGTCATGTGTTCAGGATTGTGACAAAATTGATATAAAAGGGAAAAAAGGTAGTAGGGTGCATAGACATGACAACATTAATTGTGGAACACACCTAAAGATGTAGGCAAATCGATCAATATGAACTGTTAACTGACGAGAAGGTCTTTTACTCAAGCTTTCTGGACCTTGATTGATAGCTTCCTGATGGAGCAAAATATAGAAAGCAAAAACATCAAAAGAAAATTTAAAACTAAAAATATCTCTGCAGATTGGACACTAACATGTAAAGGAGTTATGACTGGTATGCATAATGCCTCAAGAGCTCTCTTAGCATCATCTGGAGGAAGTTCAGTAACAACCATACTGCACAGAAATTAAAGATGTTTAAATCAATATCTACAATTCAAGATATAAACAATAGCAAACAATCGTAGATGCAAATATTTAAAGGAACCAGACTACCTCAAAGCTTCAACCAGATGCAAAGAGTCTTCAGCAGGAACTTTGAAACTATCTTCTCCATTAACTGTCTTGTTGTAGATGTGGAATAGACCTTCTAAGCATCCACAAAGCTTTTTCCGGCAATCTGAAATCAGAACAAAATCATAGAGTAATGATTCACATATCAAAATACTAAAAACTGCCCATCTTCAACTTGCCTACACAGGCGAGACGCCTTTGGGGTGGAGGCACTTCTACTTAAAAGAACATATTCTGTCTGAGTTAACAGGCCATAGTAAAAATAATGGAAATAAATTAAAACATATTCTCTGTTCTCCCCATGCAACATTCTCTTTTTTATTCATCTTCTGAAAAATTCTAAGAATCATTAAACATTTTATTTGGTAAAAACAGACATAAAAGTAAAATGAGAATGCTAGCAACACTCTCTATTGCACTCTTTTAAACACACCCTCTACCATTGCCAGAAATATGTTTGCTAAAAGCAGATATAAAAGTAAAATGAGATTTCTTCACCTTTTTGTTGGATAATTAGATTTCTGCAATACTTTCTTGAAAAACAATAAAAGCTTACTTAAAGAAGTTCATCTCATAAAAGCACAAGTGTTTTTATCACTGTATGAAAATGATGAAAACAAATGCTCCATGTAACACTTCATAATCAAAACCACAATTTTCAGAAATCAGAAGTTTATTTGTTATCATTTAAACAAGAATCACTCATCTTTGCCATGTTTGCACTGAATACTGTTGTAACTCACCAAGCTTATTCCTCAACATTCCAAGGGATAAAAAAGAAAGTGCAAAAATGTACTCAAATAGAAGTTGACAATACCATCACAGATGTGTCTAAATGCCAAAGCAGCAGCAGCTGCACATTCTTCAGATGTACCCATGCCATTCATTAGGATATCTAAAACTGATGGCAGTACAGACAGTCCACAAGATGCAGAATCAAGCCATTTTGAATAAGCTCCAATAGTTAAACACACTGAAAATACAGCAACAAGACATAAAAAGCATTTTATTAGTCAGGTACCATACAAATTGAACTAGAAAATCTACAATTTGCATTAGATATAAAATTACAAGATGGCAAGCGGGAACTAAAAAGTTGATTGTGAAGAGAATAACATAATTTATTTTATTTTTTAAAAAAGGAAGTATAAACATTACCTGTTTGAAGTAATTGGGGTTGATGAGGAAGTTTCGGAAGCAAAGCCATGATCTGTATGAAGGCAAAAAAAAATGCAAATATAAAACAACTTCTGAGCTTGCAAAAGAATGGACTTGGATAGCGTCACTATACTAGCCACTGAAACAAGGCACACTTAATTATGCCATTTCATATTGTACTAAACCATGAACTAGGGGGCACTAAATTATGCAAAACAAACAACTGTATTGGTGGTAGCCACTAAAATAGAGTACCAAGCATATTGACATATTGAAGAGGTAAAAAAATTAGTACGACTTTGAAAGCCACCTTCATAGTTATTTTCAAACACATAATTTCCTAATAATAACAACCTCCAATCCATCAATGGATTCTTCCTAACCCATCAATGGATAAGTCATTTCAATCCATCAATGCATCCTTCCTAACCCACGAAGAATTCTCTACCTCTCATCAGTAGCTCCTGCTGAAAAATCGGCCTCGTCCTCAAGGCTGAAAGTGGGAAGAAGCTTCTTCCTTATTCTCTTCATCCACTCCCATAGCAATTACCTCTCCTTCATTTAGAGCTTCAATATCTCCCAAAAGGCCAATATCACCAACCTTAACTATTTTTCCTTGCATTTAAGTAAAGGATGGAATTTCTCAACACACAAAAACATAACCCTTTAGTTTCTGCCTCCATAAATTCTTGATTACTTAAATGTCACAGCCCTTACCTTTTCTCAACAGAATTCCATTGATCCCCTTCATTCTTCCTCCTTGTTGACGTTGAAAAGGAAAGGTCTCTGTTTTGAGAAAAAAAACTCCAAGCCACTAAACCAGAATTCATGTCATTTCTCATTCTAACTGCAACTTTGATGGAGATCAAGGAAAGCCTTTGGGAAAAACGAAGAGCTTGGGAGAGGAAGAATCTAATTGGGCTAGGAGGCCCAACAATAAGGGAAAGAACTAGGAAAGAAAAGGAGATGTTACTTGAAAAGGAGATCAACACCTACAAGCTCAAGCCTAAAGTGAGAAAGAAATGCCCAAGATGCATTTGATCAAAGTGGAATAACAATGTGCCAACTATGTGCTTGCAATCTGATTTATTTTTAGATTTTATTTTAAGTATTTTGAATTGTTCTAATTGTAATAAATGGGTTGTTCTGATACCTAAAAAAAAAAAAAAATTCCAACATTAAAATTAGGTTTAGCCATCAGCCTCATTAGGAGGGAGGGACTAGTTGTTTTCTATAAATAGCCATGTACTCTCTTGCTTTTGGGACAGAATTGAATAAGATTAGAATTTCACTCCTTTTGTGAGTTTAAGAGTTGTGCCTCTTGTTGGTTCTTAGATTGAACCTTTCTTGGTTCTTATCAAAGGTTTTCATACTTTTGTGACGAATCTTCACTGGACTTATCACTCTCTATAGAGTGTGGTGTCTTCCCCTACACTTATGTTATTTTTCATCTTTTCATTTTCATTTTTAATTGTTTATTTTTAGTTTGATGTGCTTAATATTTTACAGTTTTCATTCTTACACAACTTTCCTCTATTCCTTTGTTTATATGTGCGTCATTCCAATAAAGCTTCAAGCTTTCTTTGATTGAATGTGTCATTGTTATAAGGATTAAGGAAGTTGTTTCAAATTCTTATCTTTCTCTCCTCTTTAATTCCATTAAACACAAATTCACTCAAGGACGATCCGTAAAAACATCACAACTCCTATCAAGGATCATATCAAACTTGGTTGGGTTGCAGCAGTTTAGAAATTTGCTCACAATTTTACATCCCTGCTCCAAACAGCGTAACCAATTGCACTGCTTGAAGGTGGGAGTTGCAGATGGTTGAAATTGTGTGTTTGATATGCCCGTTAAACCTAAAGCACTAACTCTTATTTATGCTAATCATAATCCTAACTAATTACCTATTCTAACATTCTATAAGGGCCACTTTTAACTGACTAGGCCTAACCAACAAATCCCATCCTAACGCACATATACTCGTAATATTAATTGCCTCCAATCCATCAATGATTCCTTCCCAACCCACTTGGATCTTGGTTCTCATCACATCTTAAAAAGAATCTTTGTTGCTAGAGTATTATTTTACTGTAAAACAATACTTCGTCACTTCTACAATCTCCTTCAAGGTGAGGTTGAAATGACAGGAATGTTTTCTCATATTTTTTGTTTAATATTTTGATATAGACAAAATTTAATAAGAGAAAATAAATAATCAAAAAAAAAAAAATTATAGAAAAAAATTCATTTACTTTTGGAGTTTCTTTAATATAAATAAATGACAAGATAGAAAAGGGCTTAAATACAGATAGAAATCCTCTATGTAGACAAATGTGTATAAAACAAAGGAAGGATTTTATAATGTCGTATTAAAAGCAAAACATAAATTGTAATATTTCAAAGTCAGCAGGAGATTCTACTCATTTGGCTACACTGTATAGAAGAACTATATAATTATTATTCTTACAAATTTAAAGGCGTAACCATACCTGAGGCATTACTTCTGCTTCAACAACCGACACATAACTTGATATAGCCCGAATACAAAATAAAGCAGCCTCCGCTGGACACCATTCCTTGCGTTCATTATTGCCATGGCCAGATACAGCCTAAACAGGGGGACAAGGAAGTTCAGAAACAGTGAGAGGTTTAGGAAATAGCATTCACATTATTTAAGCAAAAGCACATATAGGCAGAAAAAACATAGCCAACATCCACAATCTACTTACTGATATAACGGTTAATGCAGAATAATAAACTCTAGAGACCCACAAGTTCAGAATGAAACTTATGCACTAAAATTTGATTAAACAGATAAGCAATATCCCACCATTAAAATAACCTTATATTAATAATAGGCGAAGCATATTTAATTTAAATCACTTCAAGATGTAATCCGCACCTCAAGCAGTTTCATGTATAGAATTTTAAGTGTGGCATCACCACCAAGTACTGATGATGCATCTGTTAATACATCCGCAACAGCTGAAACAACAATTTGCAGTTAGCCTATTAGAAATATCATCTAATTCTGGTTGAAATAAAAACAGTCCATATATGGTTTGAGTAGTATTATATATAGTTTTGTTGATAAGTAAAAACAATCCTTATATGGATTGGATATCCGTCCACAAAAAAATAATAATGGATGAGCTGGGTTGTTTTTTTCTAAAATGAATCATAATGCACTAATGTCTATGACGTATCCATTTCAATACTAATCAAAATGTATGCAAACTATCTATTTTACACCCATGTATAACATTCAAGGACCAAATTGAAATCCATTTTACTATTTGTTTATATTGCATAAATTTTTTTTAAACATCAATATCAATAGCACCTTTAACCCAAGTTAATTGGGATTGATGGTAAATGAACCCAATAATAAATCGGAAATAAGACAAAGAAAGAGAAAGGAAGATGGGAAGAAAAAGGGAAAATAAGACAAAAGAAAGAAAAAATAAGCTAAAATAAAATAAAGGTGAAAGGAGGATGGGAGAAATGAAGAGGAAAAAAATTATAAAAAAAAGGAACGACTGGAATATAGACATACTAATGAGTTTAACCCTCCACCAAACTTATAGCTTTTCTCCACTCCGTCCTAAGACACACTGTCCGTCAGTCTATATCTCACTCTGTTAGGTCTTGTTTAACTACTTTTTCCCAGGTGAGTTTCGGTCAGCCTCTATCTCTCTTTGTGTCGAGTTCTTGATAACAAATTCTTGTTCTAACGGGAGCATCCAGTGGTCGTCATAACGTGTCCAAACCACCTCAATATATGCTCCCTCATCTTTTCACACACCGGAATTACTACTACCTTTCGTCGAATATCCTCATTTCTTATCTTAATCATCTTCGTATAACCACACATCCAACTTAACATCCTCATTTCTGCTACCCCTATTTTGTGTTCATGTTGCCTATGTGTTGACCAACATTCCGCTCCATATAACATTGTTGGTCTTACAACTGTTCTATAGAATTTTCCTTTTACCTTAAGGGGAATTTGCGGCCACACAAAAATCCACTGCTCTGATTCTATGATTTACATCCTAATCAACCTCACCACCTTTTTTCAAAATTGATCCCTAATATCTAAAAACATCTTTATTGGTACCTCTTGACCAAGTAGATTCACTAAACACACATTTCATATATTCCGTCTTTCTCTTGCTTATCGTGAATCCTTTAGACTCCATAGTGTTTCTCCACAATTTCAGTTTCCTATTAACACCATCTTTGGTCTCATCAATAAGCATGATACCATCTGCAAAAAGCATAAATCACGACACTTCCTGTTGAATATCTTTCGTTAGTTCATCCATCACTAAGGCAAAGAGATAAGGACTAAGAGTTGAACCTTGGTGAACACCTACCGTGATAGGGAAATGCCTTGATATTTCATTACAAGCTTTCACACATGTAATAACCCCATCATACATATCCTTGATTGCATGAACATATTTTAATGCTACATTTTTCTTCTCAAAAGTTCACCATAAGACTTTTCTTGGGACCCTATCGTATGTTTTCTCAAGATCTATGAACACCATATGTAAGTCTTTCTTCTTTTCCAGATACCTTTCCATTTATTGTCGCATCAAGAAAATAGCTTTCATGGTACACCTTCCTGGCAGAAATCCAAATTGATTTACAGAAATCAGGGTCTACCTCCTTAGGAAATGTTCAATAACTCTCTCCCACAATTTCATAGTATGGCTCATGAGTTTGATGCCTCTATAGTTAGAACAATTCTGAATATCTCCTTTGTTTTTGTAAATAAGCACAAACATACTTTTCCTCCAACCATTAAACATCTTATTTGTTATATTAATCACAGTAATGATTTTTAACATTTAAACCTTTTTGAAATATAGTTTAGGGTTAATGGTTTATGCAGAAGAATATGCAAGGGAGAAACGAAAGAATGCAAGAAAAGTAGGAGAGAAGAGATTTTGGGATCAGCATATGAGAAGTGAGGTCACAGGTAAAAAAGATAAATGAGGTTGCCACCTTGCAATAAATGCAACAGTCATGGTAAATGAGTAAAAATGGAAATTTGACATTTGAAGAGAATATAATATAAAAAATTGAATCAAATGATCAAGCTGAGAGATGGAGACCCAACAGCATTTTTAACCATGAACCGCTTTTTTGAGTTTTCATCTCAATTGCCAAACATACTAGCTTCTCTCCAAAACAGATCAAATGTGAAATCAATTATCAATCTAATGTACCCCTGAATAGAATCAATCTAATGCACAATAATATATGGAAAACAAGTAAATGAATCACCACACCACTAACCCATTACCATATTTAGTCTGCTTAAATTCCTTAAGATCCTCATATGAAAGGTCTTGATAATCTTCAGGATACTGAACCCGAAAGATAACCTACAAAAGATCCATGAAAAAAATAGCATAAAAATAATGACAGGTACAGAATCCAGTCATGACTAAAAATAAGAAGTGTTATGAATGAGTAACACAGGCAATAAATCATATTTCATAATGCAACAAGAATGTTGAGAATAATCGTGTAAATAAGTAGAAAGCCATGCACATTTTTATGGGACAGATAATTACAAAACTGATTTTAAGGTAGCACACATGAGAGCTGGAAACCATGCACTGCAAGGGTGTTTGACAGTTTCAGAGCAAAACTTTAGTTCCAACTTCAAGTTTCCAACCAGGAAGACTCACCAGCGATACAAGTGACTCATATGCAGGTCGAAAAACCTGCAGCCTTCTATTTCTCTCAGCTTCAATGCATGCTTCGTTGCCATATGAAATATAGGACTCCCTGTCAGATTATGTAATAATCATATTTCTGGTTAAAGCAATGCTAAGTAAAAACAGTACTTTCTAGAGTGAAGAAAAATCACCTTTTAGTCAAGTTTAACTGGAGACTATGCCAAAAGTTAAAAGTCATAGAAGCAATATCATATTCGGGATGTGAAGCAACTTCCAACAATGCATGCACTATTAACAACGATTCATCTGAACCTACAGTCACCAAGCAGACCCAATAAGTTCAACACAACCAAGAACCATGAACAATAGCCATGGCAACAAAGTTTTTCACACAGCACGAGAAAGCATCAACTCTTCTCAAATAGAAACCAACATATCTCAGTACAAGTACCAGTTGCAATCAGTTCCACATATGAATCACCCATGTCTGCAAATAACCTAGCAATCGCCTTCACATCTTCCTCATCCTAAAGGCAGATAAGAGGATCGTGAAAAGAAGACTTATAAGTATAGCAGGCAACTGTCTGTAAACTAAGAATGCCAATATCATATTATAATGAACAAAACATTGCTAGATTGGAAGATAAACTGATCGTTTTCTATATCCATGGTCGTTCGCATAGTCATACAGTTTACAAACTGAGATCCATAAAAAGAATTTTTAATTAAAAATCATTAACTTCATACAGATATGATATATTTTTTTCAGAAAATCTCACAGATTATTCAATTTCTTGGTGACTGAAACACCTCAACAAATTATATAGACCAAGTGTCGCACACAACAGCAGTAACAGATACACATGCAAAGAAACAAACAATAATTTAGCGAAGTAATTTATATAACTATTTATCCATTAGCCAGAAAAACAGAAAAATAATGCATGTAAAAAAACAAGAAAAAAAAAAACTCAATTGATCACTGATTTTGAAACCCTTACAGCCTAAATTAAAAAAAGAATTTCAGGGTAAACTTCCAAAATATTACAACTGGAACTTGTGAACTTTAGTAACATCAGAATGTGAGTTTGCTTTGTAATATCATCATACATAATAAAAATTATACAGTTTATGGTAGTTGACCTTGCTCTTGTATCAGTGTCACCTCACCTCTCACAGCCTGGCTGCGATGGTATGTTCACCAAGTCATGCTTTTGGGAAGCAGATATAACAGCTGTATTTACAGTCAAATCAAAGCCGTCAAGATATTATGATTGATGGGACAAAAATTCCTGTTTTTCCCTGCTTATGTTTGACTACCACACTGGTCTTAAAAAGGCAATTTTAGAAATTCCATCCCTTTTCTCCTATGAGATATGAAAGTAGGATTGAAAATCCCTTATGTTTCAAAGAACAATGCCCTAGATTGTTTGGCTACTGCTCCGTTCCTTCAAACATCAGCATGACACCAACAGACATACACACTTTTATCATACTCACGAGCCTGTCCTCATTAACTTTATTTTACTGTGAACACAACATCTGGCAAACAAGGGGGCTGGGACAAAGAATCACTAGGTTACTGGAAAAACAAATGGCCTAGACTGCTGGAAGAACGAAGGTGTTAGACCCCCAGTTAACAGGGTCTATAGAAGGAATAAGAGGTCCATATTAGAAGAGCCCGTCCTGTTAATGATAGGATTGCTAGTTATGATAATGAGATGAACATAAAGTTAGTTATGATAGTAAGAGGGAAGTAAATAGCAATGGGGAGGAGGGTGGAGGAGTTTTGGGGAGTAGTTCAGATGTCTCTCGAATTCCCTGATTGTATCATACATTCTTTCCCATCTTCTGAATTCATCCTGGGAGATTGGGTATCCAAATAGAAGTCTCTTTCTCTGTGTTCTCTTTTCAGTTTTCTTTCTTTCTTAAACCAGTATCTTACAAAAGGGTCTGCAAGTGCAACCCAGTTGTTTCCACACCAAGTAATTCTGTTTTGATTTTCGAATGTCCCACCGGTTGGAAGACTTCTCACATGATGCATTTCCCAGTAGAATCCCAGTAGGCAGCAGCCAACCAATTTTCTAGCAAAACCCAACTAGGTTTCAGCATGAAGTAATATTTGCAGTCCCCCTACCAGCCTCACCCACCACTGTACTTCTTATTTTTCCATGCTTCTTGTAACTAATTTATCAGTTAGATTAATTATCATCAGCTTTTTATATGATTTATGATTAGTAATGCTGCAGTATTTTATATTTTTGAGCATTTATACATGTGTAGCATAAATTATTTGCATTCTATGTACTTTCTTTGGTATTGTGGCTGCTATAGGTTTCTTAGGGTCAGCTGCTCAGCACTGGTTTCAAGATTGAGTGCTATGATATAGAGTGAACACATTATATTCCTACCTTAAATTCTGAGTGAAATTGTCAACCAGAAGAGAACATAACATTTAAGTAGCTAGCTGTTAGCTGCCCACTAAATACAATAGAGAAATGATCAAAGGCTGGATGATTCACTAAACATTTGGTATTCACAGCATGCCCCTAAAACCATAGGTGCTACTCCCAATCAACCATTTGATACATCGCAAACAAAAAAATTAGCAGATTAAATTTTTCATTACTGTAGACTATAACCATCAAGTAAATGCCAGCAGAGAGAACATAATCAGCAATATCAAAAACAAAAATTGTTCCAGATGCTTTGGAATAATCAAGTAGGCAATCTCTCATGCCCCAGAGCATGCAGATTGAGTACTAAAAAGTGTTTACCTTTGTAGAATCACTAAGCTGGGCTTTAAGATTCATAACTTGAGGTACAATGACTTGAATTAAGGGCATATTTGCAGAAACACCATCAATGTTTCCTGCTGTTGTGTAGTGTATTAACTCAGAAATCACTGCAAAGAGAGCACACACATACACACAAAAAAACAAAAAGAAGATTATGTTGCCAACAGGAACACCAACAGCAATAATCAAATGGTGGTAATAACAACAGATGCTGAAAGTGAAAGCAACATCAATCATTAAAAATATCCAATTTCTAAGCAATCAAGCAAAGACAGCAAGTACAACAGCAAAGACACATGGAACTTTATTTGGATGTCATGCCAACACAAAATTTTATCATACAAACAAGTTTACAATACACATTGTACAGATTCATTTGTACACATGCAGTTATTTTCCTTCTCTAATAATATTCCAATTTCCAAGGGGTAACAACATCATATTTTTTATTTATTCAACATTTTTTAGAAGCATATCTCATTACAGCAAGACTGCAACAATAAGCAGGTCAACGGTAACAGTTCCTGGTTAAAATTGTAAGACTGTAGAGTGAAGGATATGAAGTGTTAATTAACCTAAATCTTATATAATTTCTAGATCAAATCATGGTGGGAACCCAATCCAACATCTAAAACTAATGGGTTTTAAGATTCAAGGCTCCAATCAACACTTATATGGACTAGAGAAAATGCCTAGTTTATTTATTTTAGGAAGCCTGTTTATTTCTCATGAGCCAATCACCAAGTGACTATTTTTTTTTTTCTATAACACCAAATTGCTTATTCTTTTAAGTTTTAAGCAGTCTCTTTGATAACAAATGATCCATTTTTTCTTTAAATATGAAACATTAAGAGAGGCATAAAACAATAAAAGTCAAAAGTTGATGAGAAATAATCCTAAACATAAAAAAGACAATTATGTCAAAAAAAGATAACAGCAGAAATAATCATTATTGACGAGTGGTAACAACACTCTCTAACACACTCCTTGTAACCCACTATTTTTTATTTATTCGAAATTATTGAAAACTACAAAATCATGAGAGAAACCCATTAACAAGATGTGAGACCCACAAAATTATGATTTCCAATAATTTCAACAAATTAGAGAGTGTGTGTTCAAAAAAGTGTGTTAGAGTGTGTTCCTAGCATTTCTCGTGCTTTTCTCATCTCAAGAAAAACTTTAACCTTGAAATATTATTGCAAGCTTTCCTTAATGAAGATTTTCTGGCTTGGCAATGTGAATATTACTTAGATGGACTTGAACAAGCGAGTAAATAGCTAAAAATAAAATAAACAGAATGCAAGATTAATGTTTTCCCAGTTTTCAACTTGTCATACCATTTACAGATGCCTCTGAAAGTAACTCAGAATTCAAGCTTGACAACGCCGTGAGAACTAGCGGATGAGAACTAAGAACTGATCCAGGAATCCTGGAAACCAAAAAAAAATCACTGGCCAACGGAATCAAATACTTTTTCCCCCACTAGAAGATTGAGAGAAGAACAGAACTGAATAAGTAATAAGTTTATAAGGGACATATATATCCTATAGTCCATCTAAGTTTCAACAAGTTATAATAAATAGTCCCCCAAGCCTCTTCATTCAACTTTATGAATGCTAAACTAAAACACATTACCCAACATTTTTAGATATGCTTCCCACACCTTCTATCACTTTCACTTAACAAAAGCAGTCTATATATGTAGAACTCAGATAAATTATCCACTCCTAACATTCTTTCACATGAAAGTCAAATTTTAATGTTCACTAAACACACGTACACAACAAAAAAGAAAGATTTTCAAATCTTAAATTGGGGACAAAAGAGCATTTATGTGATTTTAACAAAAGCTTACAATCATTCATTATATGGGCTAAATGAGTCTTTGATGCCCTATAAGTTCTTGAGAAAATAACATTGACGAAGAATAGCATATTACATTATCAGTAATGCACCATTTGATGAACAAAATTTAGATACAGGCCTAAACAAAGAGAAATTCCATACCCATGCTTTAAGCGAAGCCATGAAGCAAATGCCTCAAGAACCTGACCATTTAACATGAAAACATCGCCATAAGACCAGCTAATAAACCTAAGTTGAAAATACCTCACAAGAACCACATAATGGACAGTGAGTAAATAGACAATATCCACTGCTCACCTGCTCCTTAAGTTCAGAAATACTCAAACATGCTGTCAAGATATTAAGAGCAACTTCCATTTGAGATGTAAGCTCTTTTTCAAATTGACGTCGCCTTTCTGGGCGAGCTGCTATCTTATAATTTAATACTTCCTGTGTATAAAGATAAAATATATAAAAGACATAATATGCAACACAAGCATACCAATTGTTAATAAATTTAATTTAATTAAAATACTTTTTAACAACCATTTATATAAGAATTTATGAGTTGTATGATGTTAAGCTAAGCACTAAATAAACAACAATGTCCGAGTCCGACAAGGAAGCAACTTTGCAAATTATAACAACTTGGCGTTTAGTCATTCAAAGGTCAGACATTTGCCTAATTAATAAGATGAAAAGATGATGCATGTTCCTCACACACTACTGATGTCAGCTTATATACCTCTGGTAGAACAGTAAGTAACTCCAAGAATCCCGGTATATATTCTGGATGGGAATCCATCTCATCCCTAAGCCATTTAACTATACCACCATCCCCCCAGTCTTCTGCAGGCACGTGCACAGCCAAGGCAGCCACTGCAATGCTAATCTACAGGTGCAGACAATTTTGAACAATACATTTGGTTACATTAAATTTCCATACAAAAAGCACAAAACTAACCGATACGACAAACTAAAAAGAAGACAGAAGGTTGCAAGGGACTTCTATATGACACCTGTGTTCTGACTTTTGGAGGACCCTTGTGGAACTTTTTCAGTAAGGTCTGCATTCAAAAACAACTATGAAAGTAAAGCATATAAAGTATTATTTCTACTTAAGCATCTGCATGGTCATGGATGGGAGTCCATAAACCAAACAATTTTACACAGAGCAGGTTTGAAAACAGGAGAATATATGCAATCCTTTTAAGACGGAATAAAATTACACATCCCAAGCTCAAATAAACACCCTAGGAATAACACTAAAAATACATAAACCCTCACTCACATTCAATGAGTCACGCAACGGCCGAAAAGCTGTGGAAGGGAGCTCCTCAAAGTCTCTTTGTACCTAAATCATACCAAAAACAATTAATGTAAACCCAAGAAGAAGAAGCATCCCTGAGCACAAGTATTTTGCATTCAGAAACTAACATCCAACATTCTTAAACACGCATAAGCATTAACTACACATCAACAGGGAGTAGAAGGACAGCAGAGATACCTTGCTTCTCAAGGTCTGAGAACAAAATATCAAAGTTTCTAGATTGCTACTGGGATCATGAAGTAAATTATCAGCCACCTGCGGAAAACAAAAGTAAGAAACAAATGTACCGTGCGCAAGCACGTTTGAAATTTTGTTTCTGCACCGAATTACAGAACTCACAAATCAAAAGAAAAAACAAAAAAGCCCTAAGTCTCCTTGAAATACAGAAGACACGGAAAAAGAAACATTCACAAAAAAAACACAGCTAGATTCTCAGCGAAGTTCACAGCTCCAGAACCAACGGCAATCGTCAAATCAAGCAACGGAGAAAAAAAAGACAGCATCGACAAAACACAATTATGTAGTCATTCAGTGAAAATCAAATCGGCGCGCAGGAGGGGAGAGAGAGAGAAATCGGAAACGAAACGAATCGAGTGGAGCAGAGAACAGATTGAAGGAAGAACCTGCCACGCATCTAAAGTTCGCTGGAAATCCTGGAGATAGCGATCGGCTTGCATGCGCACCGCATCATCGGGGTGATGGTACAGTGCATTTAGGGCTTCCTTCACAGTGTTCTGAAGGTCCATGCTCCTAAAATCGAAACGAAGCGGAACGAATCGAATCGCAGCACCGATAGAAGAAGACGAAAGCGAAGATCAATCTGGCTCTTTCGGATTTATTTATATGTGCAGCTTTTTCAATTTCGGTGTTGTGGTTTGGGCACTGTGTTTGAAATTGAGAGAGTGAGGTTTGTAGTCTTCTTGATAAAGCGACGAAAGGGGTTTTTGGCGCCCGGTGAGAAAGGGTTGGAGCCTTCCACTTGCTTGGAGGGGTTTGATGGACGTTGATAAGCGATCATGGACAGCGACACTTTCTCAGCCGTTTGATTGTTTGACGCTAGGTCAACTTATGTATCTTGCGTTTTTGGCGAAAGGGTTAAAAATGCGATAGTGTGCGTCCGATCTAGACACGTGGCTGTGATCATTCATGTTGGAGTGTTGGGGCCCATTTTACAGACCCTCCACGTGTGAATCTTGTGGGACGAGGACGCCTGAATTGCGGTTGGTTTTTTTTTTTTTTTTTGTACCTTTCGGTTCTTTTTGGTAATTGGCATCACATTTTGTTTTGAACTTTTTTTTAAAAAAAAATTATACTTGTATAGTAAATTATACGATAACAAAAATGTTTGAAGGTCACAAAGGCTTGCTTAAGTTACTGGCATAACCAGGACTATTTATTTGTTTTTGTTGGATAGCCATCTATTAATTAAAGCAAATTGTTGGATCAAAATATCTATGAATTGATCTTAATTTTACTTTATTATATTAGCTAAATGGAAATTTATTATCTCTTCAGTTTTCTGTTATTGGTTGGGCCCCTCTTTCAGAAAAAAAAAATGTTAAGAGATTATATTTATTTTGTGCATTTTAATATATTGGCATTCTCATAATTGATTGGCCTTCTTTGAATAGGATAAGCTTGTGGATAACTTTGAAGAGGAACTCAATAGTTGCCCATACAGTAATTTTGCTAACATTACCCCCTTTTCTATGTCCCCATCAAAACAACATATTAGCATGAGATATGAGAGTTTATTAAGAAATTAAATCTTGTTTCTAGACTAAAACTATAGTGTTGAATGATACCAAGAAATACAAAGTCTCAAACATTATTTTTTATAAAACAAATTCAACACTCAATGCGTCATTCAAAATCAATTAGTTAACATCATAATTCACATGCACACATTCACATGTTATCACAAAGAGTACGGTTAAATGGTACGAAATAGTCCATGCATGAAACAGTACTAAATGTAAGTGTCTTATTTTTATTTGTTAAAGATTAAATGAAAAAAAAAACTAACAAAAACCATGGAACATGGATTGATTTAAACTTTTGTACATTTCGTGTGAGATAACATTCGTACTATTCAACAATTTCCTACCAAAAAATACAAATACATGTTATGTAAAACATTTTTAACATCAAACCTAAGAAATTACCGGTACTAATATTGTAATTGTATGCCTCACATAGTCACATTTTATGTGATGACCGAACCCAAATATGATGTAATTACCATTAGGCCGATGACTCTCATCAATATCCAAATGAGGGACTAAGATTGTGAGAATATCCAGATACACTTCAACTCTATAAGCCCACACTAACAACTATGCCAACTCCGCTATTTATTTATTTGATGCAAACTTAAATATAAATATTTATTAATTATATATATTAGTTATGAATTATTTATATATTTTAATATACACCGGGCTGGTTAATTAGTAACTCATTGAATCAATTTATGATTCAATAATCTATTCATTATCTTGATCAAATCGATCACTATTTCACTAGAGTCTGATAACATTAATCATTATGTTATAGTTAATTATTATAATTAAAGTTTAATTAGTTTTTGTTTCTTTAAATTTAGAGTAAATAATATTTTAGTCCTCCCTTTTTTTTAGTCCAGTTAAAAAAATGCATTTTAATGTCTTTTTTATAATAAAGAAGACGTCGTCCAAAACAGTACATTTGAGAAACTAATTGTATTTTTCAATGAAAACAACTTAATGGATGTAGAGTCAAATTCAAGATGAAGCACATGCACAATTTTTAAGTTACTTTAGATGTAATATCCATGCGTTCCACAAATTTATTTAAATAAAAATTAATTTAAGTATGTAAAAATATGTTTAAAATATTTTTTAAAACAATTCATTGTAAATGATTTTAAAGATACTATGTTTATTTATTTTTTATCAAAATTAAGTATGTTAATTGTCAATTTGTTTCATGACATAATCATTATAAAATAAAATATATCAAATGTTTTCTTATAAAGTATATATTTCACATTTATTAACATTTTAAAAAGATAAATATAAAGTAATTAACCTAACTCCTCAATACTCAATCAATAAATAATAATTTTAAAAAATTATAGAATTACAAATGTTGAGATGGTTTTTAAAATTATGCTACTTTTTTAAAAAGCTAAATTTA